>CAUYQG010114246.1:0-32315 GCA_963574415.1 Tarsius wallacei | reverse complement strand
AAAGATTCCTGGAAACAAATGAAAATGAAGAAACATCTTACCAAAACCTCTGGGATGCCATGAAAACAGTTCTAAGAGGGGAATTTATATCTATACAAGCACACATCAAGAAAACAGAAAGATCACAAGTGGAGAGCCTAACAAATCGCCTGAGGGAGCTGGAAAGAGAAGACCACCAAAACCCCAATTTCAGCAGAAGAATCCAAATCACCAAAATAAGAGCCCAAATACAGGACATAGGAGACAAAAATATTATAGAAAACAAATGCTCTGACCAGAATGCACCTAAATTAGAAATCAAGAGCAAAACACCCTGCAACCAAAGGTATGAATTCCAGTGTTTCAGCCCAGGACTAAGCCCTGAGAATCATAGGAATTCCTGCTGAGAACCGTGTGGTGAATCAGCTGGTCACTGTGTCTTTGTTCTCATCTCATCTGTGGCTTTTGAATAAGTGACTTGGGAGAGACTGATCAAGTGTTGTGTGCACTACTGGCTTAGCTACCCTGCAAGGACAGGAGATGCCTCTGAACCACGCTCAGAAGGATCTGGGCTTTAGGTTTGCCTGCTTGTTTTCCTCAACTGTGGGCTGTGCCTGCTGACCCAGGTATGTAGCCCTGCCAGGACTCCCCTGTGTGGCAAGGTAAGTGAATAAATTTGGTGCAGGTGATGACCCAGGGACACCTCAGAGAGAGCATGGTTTACATCAAACAGTGGTATGAGCTCTGGAATCAGACAATCCTGGGCTTGAATCCACCCTCTGCTGCTTAGTGGACCTTTTTCAGTGAGTTACTTCACCTCTGCAAATCTCAGTTTCCTCATCTGTAACTCAGAAGTAATAATATCTACTTTCAAGGGCTGTTAGGAATATTAAATGATATAGGCTAAACCCGGAGGTGCTTAGAAGAGGTCAATATCCTTCCCGAATATAAATAAATGGCAACACTGACATTTGTAACATGGGCACGAGGGGCTGTTTTCTCCACGGTACTAAAATGCACCAAGCACACAGAGAGGCAGACAGGGAACTGCATGAAGTGGGCGACAGGCTTTATTGAGTTCCTGACCACATGCCGAGGTGCTTCACTTAGCCATCCTAACATGTGCAGCTCTTGCGCTGTGTGACATGCTCCTGGGCTCCTAGGAGACATTTTTTGTGACCATTTCATACTGTTCTATATGGTTTGTTTGTATTTTCTGCTCCTTTTTGTGAAGAATGTTTAGCTGACCATGGAAGGGACTTCTCACTCAGCATTGTATTCTGAAAAGGAACTGAGATTCTCTCGTAGGCTCAACTCCAATGGAGCCTTTTTTACTCCTGCTCTGTGGCTCTTTATTATTTCAGACTTTATACCTTTTAAGCTCCCTGTTTCCTAGGGGCACCATCGCACCAGAGTTCCACTGCTGTCCAACCTGTTACCTTCTGCATTCATATCCTAGGCTGATTATTCTTTGCTGAGTACTCATGAAAGATGTCCAGATTTCATGTTCTGCTTCAGGCTTTCTGATGGCACAAGAGCCGAGTTTGTATTTGGTACACATACATTGATGCCAGGTGACTTGACCAGATCATTAAAAATAATAATCACCTTTTCATAGAGCCAAGTGCTATTGTTAGCACTTAACACAAATTTAATTTTTATAATATGTCTATGAGATAGGTACGATGATATTCTAATTTTACAAATGAAGAAATTAAGGTACAGAGAGGCTAAGTAACTTGTTCAAGATCACCCAGCATATACATGGGGGAGCTAGGATTGAAAACAGGGAACTTGACTCTGGAGCTCTCATAGATTTTGCAATGTTAGCACCCAAAGCCTTTTTAAAATTTATTTTATTTTTTTAATTTAGGGACGAGATCTCACGATGCTGCCCAGGCTGGTCTTGAACTTCTGGGCTCAAGGAATCCTTTCATATTGGCCTCCCAAAGTGCTGGAATTACAGGTGTGAGCCACTGTGCCTGGCCTCAAAAGGCCTTAAAGTCCTACCACTTCATTTTATAAATGTGGTTGCTGAAATCTAAGTTGGAAGATAACTTGCTCAAGGTTGTTTGGATGGGCTAATTCATGGGAAGAATTTAACTTAAATTCACTTTTTTCTTAAGGGCTAGAGAAAAAAGTAGTTAATAGCAAAATTTGTACACAAAGATGTTTTTCACAGATGAAAAACAAATGAGCTAAATTTCCATCATCTCCTTTAAACTTAATGTGAGATAAGCACTAAGGGAAACAATGTAGTTTTATGTCCATTATTATGTTGTACAATTTTCATACCAGCTCTGTGAGACAGGATATCCACAGTTTACCAAAGCGAATAAGATGGAGATGGAGTCCCCTACCCACGACCTCCCAACAATAAATAAGAGTGGAAGTTCAGACACAAACTGAAGACCTTCATACTCCATAACAGTGGCTCTCCAGACTTATCACTCTCCAGACCCACATTCTTAACTCTCGACTCCAGCCATTCTGAACTAGGTTTCGTTCTTCAAATAGCTCTCATGACACACAGTCACACAGTGGCTCAGATCCAAGTCATGGGTTTCCTTCCATCTCTTCTACTTCTCTTTCCCTATACCTCACCTGCTCCATTCATCAGTCTCCATTTAGATGTCTCCAAGAACCTCACACCACGCCTGGAACACAGGGTAGGTGCTCTCATAGCTGCTTTCCAAATATTCTACACTTTTTCGTGACTTGTGGTCTAGCTCTCCTACTAAACTGAGTATTCCAGAAGGGCAAGATCACATCTGTTTTGAAAGGCAGCACAGGGCGTGGTTAGAGCTGGGCCTCTGGAAATGAGTCTGACTCTACCTTCCCAGATCCAGGCCTCACTAGCTGGCGAATGCACCTAAGTTACAATAGCTATAAGCTTCATCTATTAATGGGTCTTAAAAGTCCTCATCTGGGCCAGGCTCGATGGCTCAGCCTGTAATCCCAGCACTTTGGAAGGCCGAGGCAAGTGGATTGCCTGAGCCCGCAGGTTCAAGACTACCCCGAGAAACTAGGTGAGACCTTGTCTCTACAAAAAATCAAAAATTAGCTGGGTGTGGTAGCACACACCTGTAGTTCTGGCTAACTGGAAGGCTGAGGCAGAAGGATTGCCAGAGCCCAGCAGGTCGATGCTGGGGTAGCTGTGAGTGTGCTACTGCACTCCAACCTGGGCTACGGAGTGAGACTCCAACTCAGAAAAAACAAAAAACAAAAAAACCTCATCTGGTATGCATTTGGTAAAGACCAAAGTAGATAGTCACGTACATGAGGTTGCTAGGAGAATGTCAGGCACATAATCAGTATTCAGGAAATGCCGACATCATCACATTCCCAATATGCGGCCCAAATAGAGGCTCAGGAATAATTATGGAATGAAAGAATAAATGAATGAATCTGATTTCATTTGCTTTACTTGATGCTTCGAACATGTTCCTTTGTGTTAAATACACAAAAATGGCTCCTCTCAACTTTACAAACCATGTTTGGGAAGTTTGATATTCTTAATATAAAGCTAATTCTCAAATGAAAATGAAAATAGGTTTTCCCTGATAGTTCATTCTGAAACAGATCTTTGGATCTGAAAATGTTTAAGATTTTATTAATAACTTCCTACCCCCAAATGAAATCACCAGTGAGGTTTGAACAAACCGCTGTTGATTGTTTTGAATGACACCATTGATAAAACACAATTTGGCTGTTTGGGGTGTGCAAGCCAATTTAAGCTATGTTTTGGCACATCTCAAATGGATTTTCCACTTCCTGCCCAGATGTACGAGTCAGCAGCAAGCAGGAATATACTGATGTTTGCTCGACCCTGCTCTGTCCCTAAGCAGGCATTTCTGAGTTCTCCTGATGTTCTACCAGGGGATTAATAGTGGCAAGAAGACACCGTTTTGGAGGTTTTTCCTGATTCATCATAATGCATTTCATTTTCCTCACACCATATTTCCCCCATTGTGTGGTTAGCAAGAGAAACCGAACTGATTCATCAGTCCAAGATGTGGTTATTGTTAAAATACAGGAGAGAACATGCTACCCATTTTTCTGTTTTGTATCAACCTCCACAATTATGTTAATACCTGATATTAAGCATTTCTACAATTGAGGAGAAAAATTGATAGTCCCATCAAATAATTATTTCAAGGCGGTACACTAATGATAGTTATTAAACATTTATTGTGAACCAGATAATGTTGGCAATCTTTAAGTGCCTTATTTAATTTCCAAATGTATATGATAAAATCTCTATGCTCATTTTTTTTTCAAATGAAGAAAAACTATGACTTCAGTTAAGTAGCTTGTCTTGGGGTATACCATTCAGTTGCAGAGCTAGGCTCAACCCTATATTTGGCTGGACTCTGCTCTGTGCCCTGAGCTGCTTTTTAGGGTTTCAAGTGGAATCATTCTACTTTTATAAAGCAAAGGCTCACAATCAGGGAGAGTTATTAACATTAAGTGAGAATGTTAATGTTATTAAATGTAGTGGTTATAAATACAAGCTCTAAAGCTAGATTTTCTTTTCCATTAAACCCCATCTTCACCATTTACAAACTGCTATTCTTTTTCTTTTTTTTTTTTAAAGCAGGATTTATTAAGAGGACAGAAAAGCTCCCACAGTGGGAGGGGGCCCAAGGGGATTGCTCACAAACTGTTATTATTATTATTATCTACTTATTCTGCAGTGTCTCACTTTATGTAAGCTTTTAGGAACTCATCTGCTGTGCAAATCGATGCACTCATGAAAACTGGCTTCTTATATATACCGTCTTATGTAAAGCAACACGATTTTGTAGATACTATTATACTCATTTCGCAGATGATGGAAAACGGGACCAGTAGAAGTTAAATAATCTGGTGGGAAAAAAATTAAACCTAAGAGGAGTATAAGTTGCAAAGCCATCTTCCCTTACTGCCACTCACTATCCAAGCCTGCCTTTGTTTCATTTAACGGAATTTAAGCCATGTTTTACCTGTGATCACCTAGACTCTCTGTTTGTAGGGATCATCACAGGTGGGGTTTTGTTTCTTTGTTTGTTTTTGTGTCAGAGTCTCACTCCATTGCGCAGACTGGAGGGCAGTGGCACGCTCACAGCCACCCCAGCGTCGACTTGCTGGGCTCTGGCAATTCTTCCATCTCAGCCTTCCAAGTAGCCGGAATTACAGGCTCACGCTACCATACCCAGCTAATTTTTTATTTATTGTAGAGATGACGTCTTACCAAGTTGCCAGGGCTGATCTCAAACCCACGGGCACAGGCAATCCACCAGCCTCGACCTCCCAAAGGGCTGGAATTATAGGCTGAGCCACCATCACAGGTGGTTTTTAACTCCCAATCTTCTAGATCAATAGACTTTACAAATTCTTATTTATACATTGTTAGGGATGATCTCAGACAGTCAAAAAAGGGTATAGTGGCACTTCACATTTCATTCCCATGAAACCACGGGGGCACAATCTCAGGTTATCTTCATTCAGAAGGTGGAAACATCAGCAAAAGGACATTGCTTTTTATTCAAAATCAAATCCAGAATTACACGTGAAAAATAACAGAGTCAACATTCAGCCATGATAGCTTTGGCACACCTCACATCCCTTTGTTCAACCTCTCCTTCCCTCACCGGAGAGCTGCATTCCTGGGAATTTCTGTTATGCACTTTTCCCACTTGTCCTGGTGTCATTTAAAGGTGAACATCATAGTTTTGCTCAGAAAACCCTTTCCTTCATTTGTAACGAATAGTGATTTTATCACGTTTGACCTTAAAATGAGTTTGCTGCCTTCAAATATTTTCATTACCACCATTAGCAAACTCAGAGTTATGTTTTCAGATGGACTCCAGCAAGGAGCTAACTCTGAACTTTTGCTACTCAAAGTGTGGTCCCTGGTCGAGCAGATTCTCATCACCTTGTCAGAAACGTAGAATCTCAAGATTCTCTCTAACCACCTGCTGAATCAGACCCCACATATTTACAAGACCCACAGGGGCTCTATAAGCATGTTCAACTTTGAGAAGCATTCATCTCAAAAAACTGCAGATTCTCAGACCATATAAGAAAGAGCCAATTGGAAATGTGCAGAGATATGTTACCTATCTGGATCAGCTTTATAATTAAAAATCAAACCCTCAAAGACCTCACAATATCATTATTTCATGAAATGACAAATCCTCAGACCATAGGCCCTACAATTATGATGATTTCAATTTGGAAATGATGCCTTCATTTTAAGTATCAGCAGACAAGGAAAAATGGCTGATGGGTGAGGGACCAGATCATTTCAGGCAGAACAAAGAGAAGTCATCTTGGCTGGAATTCTATGCTCCCTTTCCAAGAATAGTAGCCTGCAAAAAGAGTCCCAGTTCTTCATCCCTCCCTGTATCCACACTTTGTCATTTCAATTTGTAGTGCCCTCTCACTCTGATGCTAGGCTCAGCTATTTGACGTGCTCAAGTCAATAAAATGAAAGAGAAGTAAATTCTCAGAAGTACAATATTGAGCCTAGGTTTCACGAGGTCTCAAGTGTTTCAATTTTTTTCTCTTATACCCTAGCCATCTACATGAAAACACACCTAGGTTACCCTGCTACAGGATAATAGACATATAGAACCGAGCCAAGTTACTCCAGCCAAGGCCAGCCTCGTAAGCCTACAGGCAGCCAATATCATAGATATAAGAAAGTCCAGCCTAGGTCAAGAGTTACCTTATCAACACAGTTTAGACTCATAAGCTACTCGTGCTTATTGTTCTATGCCATTGTGGTTTATGGTTATGTCACACAGCATTATTGTGTAGATAAAAACACAATAGATAACTGATGCACAAGGGGCCAATTAAATGAATTATTGATAGATGTTTTCCTTGAAAATATTAACTACCATTGCAAAATCAATAAGAAAACTCAAAATAGCCAATAGTTTCACAATGAATTGCTGCCTTCATTGCTGTGATTTTCATAGTACATACATATAATACAGTCATATCTCTATAAGTGCCAGGAAGCCCTCAGTAGAGGGCCACTACTTCACTTTATCCCACAAAGTAGGCACAATGTCTCATGCGGGGGTTAGACTGAATGGTCTCTTTTATCTCTAATGTACTGTGTACCAGAAACAGCAATGCTTGGAAAGAGGGAGACATGGTCATGCTATGCTCTGAGGGAGCAGCTATCAAAACAAAAGGGATGTGTGAATGTGTGTGTGTGTGTGCGTGCCTCAGTGGGCCTCACCTGCCCATAACTGAGGGGCATGTTACCTTGTTGACGCATCTTCATGGTTCGTATCCTTATTGCCTCTCCTCGAACTCGCCCTTCACAGAAATAAGCACCATTGATCTTACTAGCCTTTTCTCTCTTCCAAACGACTTTTTTAGCCCATTCTCTGGTCACATCTTGAGTAACTTCCAGTGGATCCTGGTGCTGGTTCATTAAGGCTTCAAAGTCCCTTCCTATGGTGATGGGCTCATAGGGACGCCATCCAGAGGCAATGCAGGTGAGAGATGTTTCAGCATCAGATACAAGAGGTAGGGAATTGATCAAGATCAAGTCCATGGCACCTTCCACCATTCCTAAGAAGAAAGAGGGCGCATAATGTATAATGAAGGTTTTCAATACAGCCCCACAGGGTAAACTGGTGCTTACTAAGCCTTGTCTAAAAATAACTTGTGTGAGCAGTCTCTCTAAAATGCCCTTCTGATCATGTGCCTATCTTCCACTGGACAGGATCCAAAAATCTTTACCAAGTCATCAAGACCTTTTATCACCTAGACCTGCTAACCTTCCCTGTCCCATTGCACACCCTAGTGGCAATGGACTACCCATTATTCCCCCAAACAAGCCATGCACTATATAACTCTACCCACTACACTGCCTGAGACATAGCTGGGTATTCAGTAAATGTGTGTTTCATTGAGATAAATTAATTATAATGGCATTATTTTCATTATTATTCATCATAATTAATTATTGTCATTATCAGTTATTATAAATGCTAATGCAGTAGTACCACAACAATAAAGTATTCTAAAGAAATACATTGGCCGGGCGTGGTGGCTCAACCTGTAATCCCAGAACTTTGGGAGGCCAAGGCTAGAGGAGTGCCTGAGTCCCCGGGGGTTCGAGACCAGCCTGAGCAACTTGGTGAGACGTCACCTCTACAATAAATCACAAAAACTACCCAGGCATGGTGATGTGCGTTTGTAGTTCCAGCTACTTGGAAAGCTGAGGAGGAAGGATCACCTGAGCCCAGCAGGTTGATGTTGGGGTGTCCGTAGTATGCCACTGCATTCCAACCTGGGTGACAAGAGTGAGACTCCAACTCAAAAAAATAAAAATAAATAAGTAAAAATAAATAAATATATCTACAGGTCTGATGCAGTGGCTCACACTTGTAATCCCAGCTGAGATGGGAAGATTGCTTAAGCCCAAGAGTTTGAGACCAGCCTGGGCAACATAATGAGACCTCATCTCCACAAAAATTAAAAAATAAATTGGGCATAGTGGCACATGCCTGTAGTCCCAGCTACTTGGGAGGCTGAGGCAGAAGGGTGGTCTGAGCCCAGAAGGTCGAGGCTGCAGAGAGCTGTGATCATGCCACTGCACTCCAGCCTGGGCAACAGTGAGACCCCGGCTCATCAAAAAAAAAAAAAAAGAAAGAAAGAAAGAAAGAAAAGAAAAGAAATATATCAGCTACATACAATTACATTTTATAGACTCTCATCTTTAAAGAACTGTTCAATTCCACATTAAGTACCCCAAGATAAGAAAGGGACAGTGACTAAGTGAAGTCTGCCTTACCTGCTAAATTTCATTTTCCTCATCTTTAAATGAGGCAAATAAGACCTATCTTTCAGGGTTCTTTTGAAGGTTAAATAAGATAAAATACATAACTTGCCAAGCACTGTCTCTCTTATATACTGAGTACTCAATGGCCGTTATTTCATTTCTCTTTATCGTTTCCTCTCCTCAAATGTAAAAGCAAATCCCTGCCTGGCCTTTAAAATGTATTTCATAAATTTATTCCATAAATGATGAAGCATACTTTTTTTTTGAGTTGGAGTCTCACTCCGACACCCAGACTGGAGTGCAGTGGCTGCTCCCAGCTACCGCAGCCTCGCCCTGCTGGGCTCCAGCGATCCTTCCGCCTCTGCCTTCCAAGTAGCTGGAACTACAGGCACGTGCTACCACGCCAGGCTAATTTTTTGATTTGTTGTAGAGATGAGGTCTTGTCAAGTTGCCCAGGCGGGTCTCGAACCTGCGGGCTCAGGCAATCCACTCACCTCGGCCTCCCAAAGTGCTGGGATTACAAGCTGAGCCACCGAGACCGGCTAAAGCACTTTTAATAATAAAATCTTCTTGTTTTACTTGCTCAGTATTTCCTTCTCTTTTTCCTTTCCGTCCCTCTCCCTCTCCTTCTCTCTCCCCCTTTCCTCCCTCCTCTACTTCCTCTCTCCCCCTTTGATTTCTAAGCTTTCTAACATGAGCAGACACAATCTGTGCCTGTTCTCTCTTTAAATGTGGAAGTATCAGGAATGGAAAATGTTCTCTAGTCCAGTAATGGTTGTCTCTCAAACCTACAATAAAATGATCAGGCGACCAGAAAGGTCAAGCACATTAGATGACGAGGTCCCAACTAGAGTCTCAGAGACCTTTGTGTAGATATCAAGTAATTCAAATAAGCTACATGTTATCTCATTTAAAATCCATTAAATTCTCCCGAAAATCCTGTATGTCCTACTATCACAATTTTAAGTATGCAGAGATAAATGTTCAAAAGATTGAGTAACTTGGTAGGTCTTCCACAGTTACTGAAAGCAGAGCTGGGATTCAGATGCTCACTGGTCTTTCAGTCCTTGGATGCACTATCTCTTCCCTCTCTCAAAGCCTTTGTACATGCTGTTCCCTCTGCCTGGAATGCTTCTCTCCACTCCTGGCATGGCCACCTTCTGCTCATCCTTTGGATTTCAGTTTGAAAGCCGCTTTCTCATAGAGGGCTTCTCCGCCTGCCTTGATACAACACCTGCATTCTCTCAACCCATTAGCCTCTAATTCAGCCTCCTGTTTGTTTTCTTCATAAAGATTACCAAAATTTGTGATTTTTTAATTTACTCTCTTTTCTCCAGATGGAAAATTCTAACTGATTCCCATAAAAACAGGAATTTAGCAATTTATTATAGGAATATCCTGCCTAATCTTGACATACAGAGGAATTAGTATTTTCTGGATAGATAGATGCATAGATGAATGGATGGGTGAACAGACAAATTTTATTTCAGATCTACCTGATCCAAGTTCATTCATTTACTTGACTTCCATTTCTAGAATAAATGAAATAAAAATATTAACAATGAATTAAAAATATTAAAAATAAATGTGTTGCCTGAGTGTACACTGACCTTTTTGCCTATATTTAACAAATTATTTTGATAGCCACTGAGTTTATAGGGAAAAAAACAAATGTTATAGTTTTTCCAAAACACCAAAGAAAAGTGATCAATGGCAGCTGAGCATTTAAGGTTGACTAATATTCATTCAACAGACTTTTTTTGAACACCTATGTACATCAAGCATTGTACCTGGTATGAAGTCCTCATACAATTTGTTTTTAGCAGCACTTGCCAATGTTTACTGTTTGTGGTGATGTTTTGAGGATTATCTTACTAGAAATTACAGGTTTATCTTATTACTTAGGAAGACTTCCAAAGTCAAGTCTTAATGTAAGCAGGAGTTACTGTTGCATTATATATTGTAAGATTAACACAACATATTGGATTGAGGGAGAAAATGTTCACTAGAGTGGGTTTCCAAGCCTGACCTTGAAGCATCCATCCTACTTCCAGCCTCATTGGTAACTTTTAAGGGACAGAGGTTAGGATAAAAAAAAAAACATTGCAAGAGAGGATGAGCTAGGAAACCTCTCAGTAGAATTACAGCCTCTAAAAATAACACCAATGCACACCTCCCCTTCCACATGCATATCCAGCCTGGCCTCTGAGCGAAAACCACATCATCTCCTGTGCTCACTCATTCCAGAGAGGGTCATCAAGAGGAAGGAAACACTGTAATTCTTTCAGTTCCAATTTGATCAGGCCCAATTTCTAGGGCCTGTTGAGTGACTTGTCAATGCCACATGCTCTGCTCTGATCTCACAGCATTGGCACTGGTTTATTCAGTGACTTTAGGAAACAATAGAAAAAGCAGTAGATTTGAAAAGACAGCCACATTTTATCTATAAATTGTTTCTAAGTATGGATCAAGTTTCTTTTTCCTCTTACTCCTTTCAACAATCTCTCTTTACTTTCAGTGATGGGAAAGAAAATTTTGTACTCTGGGAGTTGGACTTGACTACTTTTGCTACCCTTATTCAGCATGCCAGTTATAGGAGTACCAGTGTGCTCTTTGTCCTTTGTAACAAACACCATTTACAATCAAAATATCAGAAGGATCTTATAGGTGAACTTTGGGTATGAGAAGAAATACCTATCAGCTTCCTGGGATGAATCTTGAAAATCATCTGCTTCATTTGCTGAAAATAAGAATCTATAGTTGTATTTGCTAGTAATAATTTCTAGAAGGTGACACATGAAACTCAAAACGAGGGTGACCTACCCGGGAGAAACTGGGTAGTCGAAGCATAATGATGGGAGGAAGAATTTTCACTGTATACTTATGGGTATTGGCTTTTGAACAATTTGAATATTACCTACATATGAAAATTAAATGTTAAAAATTTTTATTGCTGCCAGGCGTGGTAGCTCACACCTGTAATCCCAGCACTTTGAATGGCGGAGGTGAGAGGATTGCCTGAGCCCAGGGGTTTGAGATTAACCTGGGTAACTTGGTGAGGCCTCATCTCTACAATAAATTTAAAAAATTAGCTGGGCGTGGTGGCATTCCTGTAGTTCCAGCTACAGCTTAGGTGACAGTGAGACTCCGACTCAAAAAAAAATGTTATTGTATGTTTCTTAAAAAGGGGGTGGTTGGAAAGAACCCAAAAGCCATGGACATATAGTATATTTCTCTTTATGTTTCTGATCATCTATTCCTATACTCACTTCAAATCTCCTTAGATCATATCCACACAATACACTTTCTCTTTCTCTCCTAGGGAATGTGATGTCATCCCACAATGCTGAAAAAAAAAAAGTTAAAATGTAAGAAAAGGAAGGGTGGCCAAACTTAGCCTTTCAAAGATAATAGAGCAGAGACCCCATGACAATGTGTATCGCTGTGGTTTGTGGCTTCTTGAAGGAGTTCTGCTGCTGATAGCACAAAAGGCATGGCTACAACTGCATAGCTGTGCCACCCAAGGAATCTGCTTCTGGAAACATTTTCCTGAGACTGATTGCCAGAAGACAGATCCCATCTTGAGCTTATACCAATATCAATTGCCGTGCCTAACACCTTTTCTTGCATTACAGCTATTCTCTTCAAGTCCTGTTAGGCACTGGTATTGAGTTGTTTCAGCATAACCAAAGCCTGAGGGGCTTTGAGCAAATTCATTGATTAGTTCAATTTACACTTCATCATCAAGGCTAAGAGTTTGCTAGAAGCATGTTAAGTATCACACATCTTATAAGTTTTGGAGAGCAATACTATTTTTCTTAGCAAAGTTATCTTATATGCTTTCCAATGTTTGCATAAAAGCGTGTCCTTGTTTGTAAGAAAATACTGTCATGGCATGGCATGTACCAAGTTAACAACTGATCATCATAATTGAAACAAAATGAGGCTCTAAAATGTTTTACTCATTGTATTTTTTTGTGTGCTATACTGTCCAACATCTCATCTTTCATAGTAACATTTTCTCATTAAATGTCATTGTGGTAAACTCAGAATGTTACTTATCTCTAGTTTTTGTATTTATATATATTTTTTGAATATTGCTATGAATAATAAGCCACTGACTAAAACATGGAGAATTTTTTTAAATAGTCACAGAAATAATTGTAAATATAAATCAACACCCATATAATAGAACTAAATCAAATTAGAGGCAGAGCAGTGTTTTTCAACCTGTGTCTAAAGGAATCATTTTTTTCTCATTTTCTTCTGAGCGTGAGAAAGGTGAGATCAACAGAACAGATCACACACACACACACACACACACACAAACACACTCTCTCTCTCTCACTGAGCTGCTCAACTTTCATCTTTACATTTGGGCTTCATAAAGATTTTATTCTATTTGAAAAAATTATTTTGCTTAATTAAAAACATATGAAACCTCAAAGGTCACCAAGTTTAACTTTTTTCAAAGATGTAGAAAATGAATATATTGATGAAAGTACACTTCACTGCAGCCCAACATGCTTATTCCAATTAGCTTGCTTTTTCACATTCAAGTTCAGCAGCACAGCTGCAGATAGTCAAGTTCTGAGTTACCCAACTCCACCATCCTTGAAGTGTTGGCAAGCTACAAGGAAAAAGCAGGTTAAATTATTGCATAGTGAGGCTATTCCCCTGTGCTTCTTATTACCTAAGAATTGTAGTATTGGTTGGAATTCTGCTAATCTGTGCTCCAAATAATGTATCACATCTTTATTGCAACTGTTTGTATGGTTTCTTGGAAGTTTGGTACTGGCTATGTTTAAAATTTTTCAAGGAAGTTCACAGTCATCTCACCTTTGTTATAGAAGTAAAGAACTTAAGGTTATAAACATTTGAAATAGTAATCAGTACTTCCTTGGACAAAGGCATTTCAGAAATTAGGGAATTGGCAATGAACTGAAAAGATCTTAGCCAAAAGCATTTCTGGAATCAAAGTCCTGGCAATGAGCCGAAGAAGCAAAGACAACCCCCAAACTATCCAAGATATTTTGTGAAATTGTTTGGATTTTAGTTATTTCTTAATGCTATCCACAAAAAGAAAACTTATCTTTAGTTCAAAAAACATTCACTAAGTCATTTCTATGCCCATTCATTCATTTATTAAGCAGATTTATTACCTCCCCTAGACAAGATAGTGCACTTGGCCCTGTAGATGCAGCAGTGAATAAAACAGATATGATCTCAGCCCTCAAGTAGCTTACAGGAAAATGTGAGAGACAGACAATGGAAAGTAATCACATTGATAAATACAGCATGGGTGCCATGATAGGTACTCAGAGAGAGAATAACAAGAGGCTATGAGATAGCACTAAGGTGAACTTAAGCAGACTTGATCGGGGTTGGGAGAGGGTTTGTGGACATTTGGCCTAAACTTAAGTTGAAGTTAGCCAAAGAAGGCAAGAGAGATATGAGAAGACAGTCAGAAAAATCTTCCCCAAAAGGATAACTACTTAGCAAGATTAAAAAAAAAAAAAAAAAAAGAATGTGTTTAATAGGACTCACTTCTGGCATGTTCTTTAATATATCCTAAAGTCGGCATTAGTTTCTTTTTGTTGGATCCTAAGAACTACTGGCACCTTTCTCCATGCCAACCCCATGTTAAAATATTTTTAGTGTCTTTTCTGCCTTATTGTCTCCCCTGAAGAAATTCAGTTCCCAGGCATGTTTCCAACACTTTCATCTTTTTTGTTCTCCGTGATCCTTTTATGTATGTAGTAAATCTCTGAGCAATAACTTCATCTTTAAGTTTCTTTCCAAGATATTGGGGCACTGATGAGAGGATACCAAAATGCACAAGGCTGGAAATAACTAAAGGAAGTGGCTAACTTTTTTATTGTATAGCTTGGAGTCTAGAGTTAGACAAGGGCATCCTGGATGTGACTGGGCTATGTCTCTCTAACAAAAAAACTCCTGTTCTCACCCAGGAGTTGTGCCAAGCCAGTTTCCCCAGAGGGCATGCCCACTTCCCATCCCTGCTTTCCAGCCAAATGGGGCCCTTGTCTGTCTACTGGAGGGAATGGCATCCTCTCCCCACCTTCAAATGCGAGAAATTTTCCATCCAGGCCAAATAACACATGTTTTAGTTAGAATTAGGATCAGTCGGCTGGCAGAAAACTTGTTATTTCCAGGGAAAAGGCAGAGTGTTCACACAGTGATATTTTATTGAATGTTCATTTACATGCAAACTTCATTCCATGAGGCAGCAGGGGAGGAGAAAGCATGGTCCCATCAAAACAAAGATTGTTTAAATGGGAAGGGATTTTTTTTAATTGCTTGGTGCACACCAGTGACTGAGTCTCCTCTGTGACTGGGACACCAATAAAAAAATAAAAATAAAAATAAATAAATTGCTTGGTGCAAGCCTCACACATTATAAAGGGCAATCTGAGGCTTATAGAAAAGAGACTGGTCAGTGATCATAGAAATGACAGTGCTAAAGCCAGCCCTCAAGGGCTGATTTCTCTCCAGGGCCCTTTCTTTTACTCCACGGTAGCAGTGTAAATGGCCAGATCCTCAGTGTAAGAAAATTCGGAATGCATGCAAATTTGGCAGGATGGCACCTGGCAAACCTTGGAGATGTCCAATGATGAAGAAGGAAATTTGATTGACCTGCTTGCACAAAAGAGAATAACCAGGAATCACTCAAAGTGGCAATCCTCCGAGAACTGCTAGAAGAACAAACCAAAGAAATGAGTCTATAAAGGAAGAAAATCAGGAAAATGAAAGTTGTTAGAGGAGGTTGATAACAGAACTATAGCCTTCCCAGCAGGCCTAAGATTATACCACGTAGGGAAAGAAATTGACATTTTTGGTTATATACAACATAACCGGCACTATGCTAAATGTTTTACAAACATTGTCCACTTGAATTCTCACAACATTGAAGGAAGGCATTTATATTCCATTTTATAGGTTAAAAAAAAAAAACCCTGAAACTCAGGGATGTTCAGGGTTATGTCCAAGTTCACACAAGTAGAAGGATGGAATTTGAACCTATGTCTCACTGATACTAAGTTCCATTACTACCCATTATGCTTCAATACCAGGGGAAAAGTCGCTTTCTCTCATCATTGTATCCTAACAATTAGCACAGTGCCTGGTGTATAATAGGTACATGATTAATACTGTTAAGATAAGTGATTAACTAAATGGCTGAGTGAAACTGGCTTTCAATGAATGAAGTTATTCAACAAACATTTGTACTAGGGGTTGTGCTCTATGTTGCATTCCATGGGTGAAGAATGAAATATGATTTCTGCCATCAAGAAGCTTATAGTTTGATCATTCCAAGGTATGAATATCCTCAAAGTCATAAAGTCATAAAGAAAAACATTGTAAGACTTGATTATAAAAAAAGTAAAAAACTTCTATACAGCAAAAGATTGTTATATGATGAAGTTTAATGGAACGCTGAAACTATCATGAGAAGCCCAGACTAACCTACTGGAGGATGAGAGACTACATGGCATAGACATGAGCCATTTCAGCTGAGGCCCAGTGGACCAGCTGCCAGATATGAGAATGAAGCATCCTAAACCATCTAGCCCCAGTCAAGCCATTGGCTGATCACAGAGATCAGCCAATCCAGCCTAGACCAAAGAGCTTTCCAGATGACCTATAGAGCCATAAATTATAACAAATGTTTGTTGTTTTACTTTTATGTTTCAGGATGCCTTGTTACGCAACTTCCAAGAAACCATACAAACGGTTGCAAAAGATGTGATACATTATTTGGAGCACAGATTAGCAAAATTCCAACCAATACTACAATTCTTAGGTAATAAGAAGCACAGGGGAATAGCCTCACTATGCAATAATTTAACCTGCTTTTTGGGCTTAGTGTTCTTCTAGCAGTTCTCGGAGGATTGTCACTTTGAGTGATTCCTGGTTATTCTCTTTTGTGCAAGCAGGTCAATCAAATTTCCTTCTTCATCATCGGACATCTCCAAGGTTTGCCAGGTGCCATCCTGCCAAATTTACATGCATTCCGAATTTTCTTACACTGAGGATCTGGCCATTTACACTGCTACCGTGGAGTAACAGAAAGGGCCCTGCAGAGAAATCAGCCCTTGATTTATTAGTTACACCAATAAACATATAAAAAGATGTTTAACCTAAATACAAATCTCAAAATACAAACTAAAAGGATATTTCATTATTTGCCAATCAAATTGCCAAAGAATAGAAAAGAATAATATCTAGTGTTGGCTGATAAATAGAAACATTTATATTGTTGGTGGGGAGTATAATTGGTAAAACATTTTTATGGGACCTGTATGCATTATCTATAACTAAAGTTACATAAAAAGCTAATCTTAATTTATCACTCTTATATGTGTTAACTACCGTGTGTTCCACATAATAACTCAATCATCATAGCAATCTATGAAGTAGGTCCTAGGACTATCACCATTTACACAAAAGGAGATTAAGGCTGAGAAAAGTTAAGTACTTGGTGATTGTCATACAGCTAATTTGTGGTGGAACTGAGATTTAAATTTAGACAGACTGGCTTCAACCCATTATTTTAACAATTAATCTGTTCTTGTCTTATACCAATTCACATCTTTCAGGCCAGGCATGGTGCCTTATGCCTGTAATCCCAGTACTTTGGGATGCCAAGGTGGGAAGATTGCTTGAGCCCAGGAGTTAGAGGTCAGCCTAGACAACATAGTGAGACATCGTCTTTACTAAAAAAAAAAAACACAAAAAAAATTAGCCAGTGTGGTGGCGCACATACCAGCTAAGGCGGAAAGATTGCCTGATCCCAGGAGGTCAAGACTATGGTGAGCTTTGACCATGCCACGGCACTCTAACCCAGGCAACAGAATGAGATCCTACTCAAAAACAACAACAAAAATGTATCTTTTTACAATTCAATGAAGGAAAGTCATTCTTTTCAACAATTAATATTGGGACACTTGAACATCCATATGCAAAAAATAAAAAAGAGCCCTAACCTACAATCTCCCTCCTTAAATAAAAAATAACTAAAAATAGATGCATAATACATACAAATACAAAAATCTGGGGATATAGGAGAAAATTTTCATGACATTGGAGTTAGGCAATGAGTGAGTTGAGTGAGTTGTTAGCTAAGACACTAAAAGTTAGCTATGACACCATAAAGAAAAAAAAATTGATAGACTGAATTTTATTAAAATTTAAAACTTTAGTCTACAGAAGACATTGTTAAGAAAATAAAAAGACAAACTTCAGACTAGGAGAAAATATTTGCAAATCACACATCTGACAAATGACTTGTATCTTTAATGCATGAAAAAAACCTCAAAACAACAGTAAGAAAGTAACCCAATTTTTAAAAAATGAGCAAAAGAATCGAGACACTTCACCAAACAATAAGATATGGATGGCAAATAAGCACACAAAAGATGTTTAATATCATTAGCTCTTAGAGAAATGCTAAGTAAAACCACAATGAGATACCACCACAGACATATTTGAAGACCTCAAGAAAAAAGAAAGAAAACAAAAACTCAGTAATACCAGAGTGCTAGCTAGAATGTGTAGCAACTAATCTAATTCTCAGCCATTGATGATGATCATGTAAAATGGATAGTATAGCCACTGTAGAAATTGGTTTAACAGTTTTTTATGACATTAAACAAACACTTACATATCATCCAGCAAGTCTATTTACAGGTATTTATGAAAATTCACGTTCATACAATGAATGTTTATAGAAGCTCTATTTATTAATAATCACCTAAACTGAAACACCCAAATATCCTTCAACGGATGAATTCATAAACAAGCTATGGTGCACCCATGACACTCAGCCATCAAAAGGAACAAATTACTGATACTTGCAATAACATATCATTTTACTGAGTAAAATAAGCCAATTAGGTGTGAGGATTGCCTGAGCCCAGGAGGTAGAGATATAGTGAGCCATGATCATGCCACTGCACTTCGGCCTGGGCAACAACCGAGCGAGACCCCAACAACAACAACAACAACAATAAAAGGCCAATATCAGAAGGTTACCTACTATCTGACTGCATGTATATGGCATTTGGGAAAGGTAAGCCCATAGGGATGAGCAACAAATGAGTGATTGCCAAAGACCAGGGCTGAGAGAGATTTGACTACAGCATCAACACAAAAACAGATTTTGGGGGTGATGGAACTATTCTGTATCCTGATTCATGTATCATGTGGCAGCTACATGAATATATGTTGTACATACAAAAAAAATTACATACAAAAATATATACAATTATACAGTATATTATGGTATATCAATTTTTTAAAGTATATTAAAAATGTATCTTCCATATCTACCAGTAAAAATATGCAAAGATATGCCAAGGATATTCATTGCAGCATATAGCCACAAATTGGAAACAACACAAAGTTCATGAACAGGAGCATGTCTAAAAAAATAACAATACATGCATATGATGAGTATCATAAGTTTGCCTGGAATGATGTCCTTGAAACACAAAGTGAAGAAAAACAAAATGCAGAACAGTATATATGATCTTATCTTGGCCAAAATGTAGAGAAAAGCCTAGAAGTCATATACCAACCTGACAACAATGATAACTGTGACTAATGAAATTGTCAGGCACAGGGATCAGAGCTAGGGATCAGAAGCATAGCAGATGTTCGCTTATTGTTTTGCATACTTAGCATTGTATTTTTTCTGTAATTTTAAAAGATTTTTACTTTTAGAAATACACAGACCTGACTCAGTGGTTCAGCCTGTAATCCCAGCACTTTGGGATGCCGAGGCGAGTAGATTGCCTGAGCCTGTAGATTCGAGACCAGCCATGGCAATTGGCGAGACCTTGTCTCTACAGTAAAATAAAAATTAGCCAGGCATGGTAGTGCGTGCCTGTAGTTCCAGCTGAGGCAGAGGGATCGCCGGAGCCCAGCAGGTCAATGCCGGGTTGGCGATGAGTGTGCCACTGCACTCCAGCCTGGAGTAAGACTCCAATTCAAAAAAAAGAAATACATATGCAACTAATCAATCAAATGGCAACATTCTTTTTTTTTATTGCAAAGATGTGGGATACAATTCAGGGTTAGGTATACAAACATTGGTCATGCAGGTACCCCTGTTACCATTCTTTTTTTTCCCCTCTTTTAATTTTTATTTAAAATTGTGGGGTATAATTCAGGGTTAGGTATACAAATATTCACCGTGCAGGCACGCTTATCGATGAGGTGTGCCTCCCCCTTCCCCAGGCAGATATCAATTACTGTCAATCCCACCTCCACACCCCCCACTCCCCTCCCCGCAGTTTCCCGCCACTTTCAATCCTTTTCTTATAGTAATATGGTAGTTGTTCAAGGTCCACTTATGAGTGAGAACATGTGATACTCAGCTCTTTGTTTCTGTGAGAGATCACTCAGTATTATAGACTCTAATTCCATCCAGGTTGCTGCGAAGTTCATGATTTTTTTCTTCTTTATGGCTACGTAGTATATGTACCACACTTTTCTTTTTTTTTTTTGAGTTGGAGTCTCACTGTGTCGCCCAGGCTGGAGGGCAGTGGCACGCTCCCGGCCACCGCAGCCTCAAGCTGTTGGGCTCCGGCGATCCTTTCGCCTCAGCCTTCCAAGTAGCTGGAACTACAGGCGAGCGCTACCATGCCCGGCTAATTTTTTGATTTATTGTAGAGATGAAGTCTTGCCAAGTTGCCCAGGCGGGTCTCGAACCCGCAGGCTCAGGCAATCCACTCACCTCAGCCTCCCAAAGGCGCGGGATTACAGGCTGAGCCACCAAGCCCGGCTTATGTACCACATTTTTATTATCCAGTCCTCTTTTGATGGGCAGCACGGTTGGTTCCATGTTCTTGCTATTGTGATCAAATAGCAACATCCTAATTAAATATTGACATGTTGCCTTCTTTAGACTATGAGCTCCTTGTGTTCGGCTCCTCAGAGCCAAGCACTGGGCTTGACAGACTGTAAATATTGTAAATGTGTTTGAATTGAATTGGAAAAATTTCAACGGGAACTGAAAGTAATACATCTTAAACCCAGTAACTATTTTGTGAATTACTAATTGCCTGACATGATCAACAGGCAATAGTTAAGAGCTTTGGTCTTGAAGTTCTGACTTATTGTCCTCCTGTGTAAATTGGGAGGATAGCTCCTAAACCATTGATTTTTGTATAAAGGGTTGTTTGTATCAGCATGGCACAAAGTCAGCTTGATCAAGTAAATCCATATGAAGCTATGGTCCGTGGCAGCCCCAGAAGAAGATATTTTTTAAATCGTCTTGGCGCTAAGGCACCCTTAGAAGGAAGGACTGCTAATGGCTTTGTGTCCTGCTGTGTGCCTACCCTCCCTCACACTTCAAACCCACATGGGCAGGAAGCAGGCTGACCAAGAGCCAAGGAAGATTTCCTGTGTTTTCTTCAAAAGTCCTTTGATTCTTGCCCCCTTTCTTACAGGGCTGACCTTAACAGGAGATCAGTGCTCTGCACATGCAAGTTTTTCTGGAAAAGAAGTTTCTCAACCAACTTGGCAGTAGGGCGTCAGCCTTGGGGAGATCTGGGGGCTATTCAGAGGTGAATGTGAGAAGTTGCCCCATGGGCCCTTGCCAGCTGAGCCACAGGGAGATCACTCACCTAACCTAACCCAACCCAAAGAGCCCCATGTGTAGCTCTAGCTCTGAGAACCCTTCCTTACCTTTTCTTCGTTGTCTTTAAAAGTGAGTCTGTGCACGTTCTATTTCTGGCAACACTATTTAGTGGAATGCTCTGCATTGAGTCTGACAACGAGATACACGCTGCATCTTTGGCTTAAAGAATCCTCTTTTCCCCTTCTGTACTTTGCTTCTCTTCCCTCTGAAACAGGACAGTAGTTCTGCATAATCCCTCTGCCCACTGGTGGGGCCATGATTTTAGCTCAGTAGTGGAAGAGGGCTCAGGGGCCCTCTAGCCTGATATCACTTAGTTTAGGAATTCCTTAATTACAGTTCTGGAATCTACTGTCCTTCAGGCCTATGAGAATTAATCTGTGATTGGGTGCCACCTCTTTGGGAAGCAGTCTGTTTGATTATATTCCCTCCCCTCAATCAACAACAACAACAAAAATACTGTATATTTGCAAACTACAGATACATTTGCTGGGTGGAATTCCAACTGAATATCATGCCCATGTTTTCCTCTCTCAAACTACAGGCCTAAATGTCTTAAGAGTCACTGGCATATGAGTCTTCACTAAGAGAGGCTTACGTATTTAGCGTAATCCCCTTGAGTCCCTACCAGTCCCTATATTTCTTCCAGTGGTGGTGACGTCATTCCAAACACATTGGGAGCTCTTCTTTAGGAATCATCCCTGGAATCTTTGCACGAACTGTCTATACTCCCTGGTCTGCCTTCCTCCAACACATCTCTCCACCTTCAATTGGCTAACTCCTGCTTGGCCTCCAAGACTTGGTTCACGCTTTCACCTACCCTGGGAAAACCTCTCAGATGCTACAGGTCAGGAGCTGTGTCTCATGGATGGCACAGAATTAGTACCCAGTAATTATGACAGGTATGACCCTATATACAGCAGCTGCTGTGCACGTTCACACTAATAGTTGAGGAGAACAACTCCTTTATCTTCCTACGTAGACAATATAAGACCTACTATGTCAGTTGTCCTGGCAGCTGGGAGAGAGAGCCTGTCTGTGCAGTCCCTTGAGTAAAATCATCCCCAAACATGAAAGCCAGAGAGGCAATTTCATTAAGTGTTCAATTCAGATATTCTGGGCGTGGACTGATCCATTCTTAAGTTATGTTTAGTACACAAATTTAAATATCATAGTGTAAGAGTCTCACTTGCTAAGGCCAGGCTGTTCCTCAGTTCTTCTTTTTTGACAAGGTATTCTCCTCTCTAGCTACTCTCTACCCTTCTCCACTCAGCTCTGGGTGCACAGAGGTTCCTGTGTCGCATTGGTTGCAACTAATGGCACCAACAGGAACTAGAAGGGTGGTAGGAGAGTGTGGCTGGGCATTTATTCTCCCAATTCTTTCTGCCGGGTCACCCACAGAAGCCACAATTCTTATGGAAAATCCTCTCTTGCCACTGCGCTCTCTCTGGATTCAATAACTGCTCCTTCCCCCATTCATTTCAAGTGACGCTCATAAGCAGATAAAACCATGCTTCCTGTGGATTGAGAAAGAAATAGAAGCAAGGCCGGGTGCGGTGGCTCACACCTATAATCCCAGCACTTTGGGAGGCCAAAGTGAGAGGATTGCCTGAGTCCACGGGTTTGAGACCAGCCTGGGCAACTTGGTGAGACCTCATCTCTACAATGAAAAAAAACAAAAAATTAGCCAGGCATGGTGGCACGTGACTGTGGTTCCTGCTATTTGGAAGACTGAGGCGGAAGGACCGCCTGAGCCCAGCAGGTTGAGGCTGCGGTGGCCTTGAGTGTGCCACTGCACTCCAGTCTGAGACTCCAACTTGAAAATAAATAAATAAATAAATAAAAGCACAGCTTTGAAGCTGCTCCTTCAATCTTGAAGTAGTCTTTTGGGCACCTCCCCAGAGCTGCTATTACTTTAAGAAACACAGTTTGCACATCACTACTATCAAGTATTTGCTCATTCTATTTTTCACAGCAGTATTTCAATTACACACGAATAATCACTCGAATCATTATTAATATAATAGCTATAGCTTATTAAATACCCACCACAGTCCAGTTACTTTATAATCATTGTTTTTACTTCATTCTCATGACCGTCATGTGAATTAGACATTATATCTCCATACTACAGATGAGGAAACCGGTTTAGACAAAACAAGCACAGCAATGACTAACTTGAGATCTCAAATGTAAAACATCCGCAACAGTGTCTGAGTTCATGACTCTTCCTTTTCCCCAATTAGCTGGGCACAGTATGTTCTCCCTATGCATTGTTTGACTGAGAATCCACTGGCTGTAGTACTTTGATCACCCCAGAATAAGTACATGAGCACTCTATGGGCCACATGTAAGACTCTGAATCTAAAAGAGCAGGGTTCTCTTCAATCTCATTTCCTTCACCCTCCTTGTCAAAACTTAACAAGTAGCTATGGCTTAGCTCAGAGATTATGGTCTGACCAGTACTACAGGAGACCCCATTTCCGTTTCAGGTGATCTCACCAGCTTTCAGGATTTCAGTTAGCACTTGTTCCAAATCTAGGTTTCTAGTTCTAACATAGTCTCAACAATAAACACACTTATAAAATGCCTGCTGGACATCCAGATAGGCATCTCAAATGCAGTTCTATGTCCAGCATGAACTCAGCATCTTTTCGCCTCTCAACCTTCCCTTTCTTCCTCTCATTATCTCCTAAATCCACCTTTTATAGTCAAAGATGCTAGAAAACTCTGAATTATTGTCAACAACTCTCTCCTCCTCACTGGTGCTATCCAGTCCCCATAATCTGTCCATTCTAGTTTTGTACTGTCTCTCACGTTTCACACATCGTTCCCTTTCACTTGAACTACTGCAAAATTTTAGTACCATTGGTCTCTTTATCCCCACACCTCCTATAAACTTTCCTTTCCTACCCATGGCTGACACTATTTCTTCTGCCAAGGAT
This sequence comes from Tarsius wallacei, assembly GCA_963574415.1. Classification (NCBI taxonomy): domain Eukaryota; kingdom Metazoa; phylum Chordata; class Mammalia; order Primates; family Tarsiidae; genus Tarsius; species Tarsius wallacei. Next base: position 7,939 of record CAUYQG010114246.1, on the reverse strand, counting down.
GCCTCTCCCTACATATATAGCTACTTATCTGTTTAAATCCAATCTCTTCCAAGATGCAGCTCAAACCTCAATGACAATAGGGATTTGTGCTCCTCTGTCTTGCACAATTTGAAATATAAAGTTCAAATGTGCAGACCGTCATAACTGAAAATCCGAACCTCTTTTTGATTAAAGAAAACAAAGGATTTTAAAATACACCAATATGAGATATTTAATTAATAACATCATGTAAATATATCCACTAATAATGAAGTCTGAATCTCAGAATTAAAATGTCATCTAACTAGCACCCTTGTAGCCTTTGCCAGCTTCGTACTAAAGTCAAAAAAAAAGAAGAATTGTTAGTACAGTGCTAAGACTACCAATCATCATATTGTCAAATCTAGCCAATGAAATCAAGCCAATGAAATTAGACTGGAAAATGTACTTCCACCATTAAACTATATTTTAATGTCAAAATTCCTTTTCAAATGGAAAATCTGTCCTGTTAAAAGTAATTTGGATCTCAAGAAAGTTAGTTAGCAAAGACTTGGAAGAGAAAAGGAAGAATGAGAAAAAGTTAAATTATGCAGTGATCTTCTTTGATACATGAATGTTCAAAATATGGTTTTACTATTTATTATTAAAAATAGAGAATTATAGGTTAAGGAGTGTTTTTGAAAACTTAAGTGTAACTACTAATAAAATTAAAAACAGGATGTATACATCAAAATGACTAGGGAAGACAAATGTAAACAAAATATAAGCCAAATAAGCAAAAGACAGGGGGGGGGAACCTAAAAGAAAACAATAGGGAAGTGCAAAAAAAAAAAAAAAAAATCAAAGCATAAAACAGCATGTCAGAAGACTATTATTTTTTATTTAAAGAAAAATGTTTAAAACGGGGTTGGCTCCGGTCTGGACGCCTGGTGGTCCTCAGTTCCCAAGGCGGGCTTCCAACATCCTTGGGATGTTGGAGGCCTTCGTTCTGGACTGGTTGAGGGGCAAGGTGGAAGTCAATCAAGAGACTATCCAGCAGCTCCTTGAGGAGCATGACCAGCTGATCCGCTGTATCGTGGAATATCAGAACAGGGGCCGGGCGAACAAGTGCGTCCAGTACCAGCATGTGCTACATAGAAATCTCATTTACTTGGCTACCATCGCAGATGCCAGCCCAACCAGTACTTTAAAAGCAATAGAATAACCTTCCAGTTGGCTGTTGTGAGAAGTAATTGAATGCAATCCATCTTTTACCAAATGGAGACAGGATCTTTACCAACTCAGCTGCTAAAAACACGGTGAAACCTCTGTGGCTCTTTTAAAAATGTAAAAATGGGAGGAAAGCTATAACTTAACTATATTCTCAGTGTAGATATTTATTTTAATAATTAAGTAGATCCCTTAGAAAGTTAAACCCAGAAGTCCTCTTACCTGAAATGGGAGCATGTTTGGATAACAAAGTCATCACTGGCATCTTCAAGTCTGTTTTTCATTTCAGCCTGAAGAGGAAATTGAGTAGGCATTGGGCAGGAATTGATGAGACCCCCCAACTGAGACCTTGCTAAATGGACATGTAACTGTGTTCTCCCTCCTATCAGTATGTAAATGTGGTCCTCCGACTGCTCTTTTCAGGTTGCTTTGAAAATAAAGCTTACCCCCGGCCCCGGCCCCAAAAAAGAAAAATGTTTAAAATGACCTATAGAAAGACAAATTCTCTTAGACTGGGTTTTGCATTCCGGGAATACTATATTACCCGCCTGCACTGGATCAATGGAAAAAAATACTGCATATAAGTAAACCTGTTCAGTTCAAACTGTGTTGTTTGAACTGTAGTTTCAAATACTTGGTTTGTTAACGAATCTAAATAAACCAAGAACTCTGCTCACAAAACAGTTTTAAAAGAATACAACTCAAGAAAAGCAAAGAGAAAGAAAAAATAGTGGTAAATAAAGAAAAAAATGAGAATTCTAAGAGAGAGTCTTTGGTGTGAGTAGAATTTACAATAGCAAGCCTCTCAAATCTTTTAGTAACTAGAACTGAGAGTAAAACAAGAGGCAACCATATAGCTCTTAAGAAGATACTTCAAGCTATAAGAAAATCAAATGTATCTCAGCTTATAAATGTAAATATATGTAATTAATTTATTAGGAAATATAAATTTCTAAAGTTAAACTCAACAGGCAAAAAGCCTGAATTATCTCACAAAAAATCCACAGGGCTAGCTAGTTTTGCAAGTTTATGTCATATAAGAACTTTTTTAAAAAGTAGAAACCTACCAATTTTTTAAGCTAGTACAATTCTGTTACTTAACCTAAAATAAATAAAACTACTCCCTATTTTACTTTTGAAAAAACAAAAATCTCAAATAAAATATTAGCAAATCAGCTCAGCAACTTATTAAGAGATTTACTTTCTTTAGTTGCCATGGGTTTCTCCCAAGAAGGCAGGTCGGTTTAGTATATCACAATTGTATTAATATGACTAAATAGCTCAATGTAAAATGCACAGGGTCTATATGAAAATATAAAGTTTTGGCCGGGCTCAGTGGCTCAGCCTGTAATCCCAGCACTTTGGGAGGCCAAGGCGAGTGGATTGCCTGAGCCCGCTGGTTCGAGACCAGCCCAGGCAACTTGGCGAGACCTCCTCTCTACAATAAAATAAAAAATAGCCAGGTGAGGTAGCATGTGTCTGTAGTTCCAGCTACTCAGAAGGCTAAGGCAGAAGGATGGCCGGAGCACAGCAGGTCGACACTGGGGTGGCTGTGAGCGTGCATGCCACTGCACTCCAGCCTGGGCGAAGGACTGAGACTCCAACTCAAAAAAAAAAAAAAAAAAAAGAAAAGAAAATACAAAGTTTTATCAAAAGATAATGAAGACTTAAAGATGGAGAGTTGTCTTATGCTCTAAAGTGGAAAGGTAGAATGTTAGAAATTCTAAGTTAAACTCCAAAGCTTAAATTAATTCATAAATTAAACGTAATCTCCGGTGGCTGACCCAGAAGGAAAGAGAAAGGCCAAGAGACAATGGGTAGCTGAATGACTTGAACAAATAGGATTGTCTAATACTTGATCTGAGATTGTTTGCATTGTCCCCATATAAAAGGGGGGGGGGACAAAAAAAGCAATTATACAAAAATTGTGTATTTACTCTTACATGTTTAAACTTCAGTCACCTTCAGAGTACTCTCTGCTTGACATAATACATCTATCGAGATGCTTTTCCCACTGCTCAAAACAGTTTTTTAACTCATCAATTTTGATGCCTTTTAGTGCTTCTGCCGTTTTTTGTTTCACCTCTTCTACATTGGCAAAACATTTCCCTTTAAGAACTTTTTTCATCCAGGGAAACAGAAAAAAAAAAATCACTGGGGACAAGATCAGGTGACTAAGGAGTGTGGGGCAGGGGAGTCATGTCATTTTTGACCAAAAACCGTAGAACATTCAGCATTGCGTGGGCAGATGCATTGTCATGGTGGAAGAACCAGTCACCTGTTTGCCACAGCTTGGGATGTTTCTTCCACAAATCGTGATGCAGCCTTCTCAAAACGTCCAAGTAAAACCTTTGGCTGACCATTTGATCCAGAGGAACAAATTCCAAGTGTATTGCAAGAGGCTCATTCTCTAAAAGATAATTCCATGTTTTGGGAGGGATCCCCCTCACGAATCACATCTATCTCAAATTATACTCACAATATTCACAAGCACACTGTACCTTTGTCTCTGTGTTTATGATTATATCTATATGTTCGTCTGTGTCTGTGGGCCTGTGGATTTTAATGGAGGTAAAAGACTGAGCTGCACAATTTAGTTGACCTGAAGATGAGCAGAGAGACACAGGCAGGAGTGAGCAAGACAGTATACAGATTAAACTAAATCAAAACTTAAGCTAGAGCTCAGTGTCAGAGGTAACCATGAGAATGTAAGTGCCCTGGGAATTCACAAGGGAAACCTTGCTGAGGGCATTTGAATTCAACAGGGAAGGATATAAAATTGAATCTTATCTAGAAAATGTTAACAGTGGCTATCTTGGGATGGCGGTATTGTACACACAGAACAAAAAGATAAACGTTTTAAAAATTGAATTCTTTGGAAGAAAAGCAAGTGCCTTGTGTTCTGCACATTTAACCTTGTATTTATATTAGCACCTTCATCACGGTGATGTTTTGAGGCTGTCTTCTCTGCCTCCACGGTGCTATGCCTATCTCCGAATAGATCACACCACGGTCAAAGGCCAGGAAGTTTAGCATGGCTGAGCGGGGCAGAGCAAGGCTGTGTATGGTCAGAGGCATGGAATCAAGCCATCCTGAGTTTGAATTCTAGATCTGCCACTTTTTTCTTATGTAAGGCAGGACCATAAACAAGTTACTTCGCCTCTGTGTCTCAGATTGGTCATCCACAAAGTGAAGGAGATGATAACTACTTCTAAGCATTTCCCTGAGGATGGATAAATGCATACATACATACGAAAAAAAGTATTTTGTAAGTTTTATTACTGCAGTATTAAAAGTATGTGGCAAATAGTGGAATAGTCAATAAATGATGACAATGATGGTTATGATGATAAAGGTGATCATTTATGATTCCCTAAAGTTGTAAAACTAATCAAGAGAAAATGGGGTTTGTTCTCTGCAAAATGTGACAATCAGACCCTCCTAAGGTGCCATCTGCCTGCAGAGCCCATCATAGGGACAAATTAAAGCTTGTGGTAATATTTTTAATTTTATATACAGAGAAATTGAGGTGTAGAGAGAGTGAACCAATGAATATTACCCAGCTCAATAATGGTACACTAAGACAAGAATCCTCCGTGTGTGTGTGTGTGTGTGTGTGTGTGTGTGTGTGTGTGTGTGTGTGTCATGGTCTCACTCTGTTGCCCAGGCTTGAGTACAGTGGCACAATTACTGCTCACTGCAGCTTCAACCTCTTGGACCCAGATGATCCTTCTGCCTCAGCCTCCCAAGTAGCTGGGACTACAGGAACTCTCCACCATGCCTGGCTCAATTTTTTTACTTTTTTGGAGAAATGAAGTCTCACTATGTGGCCCAGGCTGGTCTCAAACTCCTGGACTCAAGCAGTCCTCCCATCTCGACCTCTCCAAACGCTAGGATTACAGGTATGAGTCACCACATCTAGCAGAATTATTTTAAGAAATTATTTTAACACACTTTTGGTCTCTTTTTTTATGTAGTAACAGTCCAGAATAGCAACACGAACATGATAAGAATGAGCCACAGTTGGCATACATTCTGAAAACTCAGAACTATGCTTCTTCCAAGTCCTGGCATTTGAGCTGCATTGCTAAAGTTTCCATTCTCCTTATTCATGCAATATTTAAATAGGTTTGTCTCCTAGTAGGGGGATCATGAAAACAAATTTTAATTTATGGATTATTTAATGATGAAATCTGACTCCATCTAAGGCTGATACATATCACACTCTAGGGTTATAGAGAAAAATAAGTGCTCTAGGAATTAAAGGCTAAAATTTCTGGATTCAAAATTTAAAAATATGACTAACCAGTCACAGTCCTAAGTTTTAAATCAAATTATTGATGCTCCTAATTTTGGCTCCTAAAAGAGTTAAAAACTAGATTAAATTTATTCTAGTTCTTAGATTGTATAATGTAGAATGTGTTCAATGAAAGTCAAAATTTTGCTCTATTGCATGTGAAGTCAAAATTTCACTCTATTGCATGTGATTGAAATTAAAACCTGGCCACTGAAGTCCATGTGGCTAATTTCAAATTTTCTTAGAAGGAACTAACCATACACATTCAACAGAATCACCAAGCTCCGGAAGAAACACTAAAATCAGTGGGCAATAAATGTCACAGAGTAAATGAGGTAATGTTAACTTTCTAAGTATATATAATGTTAATATCAATACAGTAACAGTTCATCCACTCAAAAACTCTGCTTTCTAACAAGCATGCTTTACCATAACACTGACAAAAGTCAGTGTCATAAAGTTCATGACTTAAAATGCATCGCTTTTATAAAATAGTCACTCAAACTTTCAGTCAAACATTACCACACAGGCATAATTACTTGGTCTCCAGTCTACAACAAGTGGAAAATACAAGTCAACTTTCCATACCTCATATTTCAGTTTAAAACCTATGCTTCTGACTACTAGTGGTTTAGCCAATAATTCTTCATACAAGATACGTATCAATCACTCCCAGATCTGAGCTGTCTTTGCCAGAGCAAGTCCAGCAATTTATATTAGCAGGTCCCCAGTGTGGTGGTGTTTAAGCAGAGGCATCCTTCTACCAAATAAAATATTATGAAGAAGATAATATGTTACCTAAAAAAAAGTACTCTGGTTGAATTGGGGCCAAGGGCCCAGAGACATCCAGGAATAAGTCTCACCCTCAGTTGTGGCAGCCCTGCAGGCACCTCCTTGGAACTCTTTGAGCTCCATAAAGCAAGTTTGAAAGCCACTGGCCTGCAGTTAATGGGAGATTCATAGAAAGATGATGCTTACACTAGTAATTAATTTGGATACAGGTACTAAAGAACAGCAATAAGCTGAGGATATTGGCTCTCAGGATTGGATGTGTCACATGGCAACTGACATGACAAAGAAAACCCTGGTGCAAGATTGTGGAGGGGAGCGGTGGGCTTCAGTCTTCACCTTACTCAAACTCAGTTGACTGCGGCTCCTAAGGTTTATAAAGAAGATTGAGAAGAGCAAAAGCCAGAGTCAGAAGTACACAGCATTTTGAAAAATGCCATTTTGATGCTGGGAATTCCTAGACATCTCCAACTATTTCAGATTTTTTTATTAACAGGTAAGGTATATATGACATTCTAACCCCATTTCTGATATTTACCCTCACACTTCCCCCATTCCTCCTTCCTCCTTCTGTGTTATATCTAAGTGATAAGAGGAGGTCCAGGGGTAAGAGAAAAGCATTTGTTTCAGGCATTACTCAACAATATGACAGCATCAGAAGACCTAGATTAGTTCTGTGACTTCACTTCCCATGGTGTTTCTTCTGGCTTATAGTCAATGATCCTGTGATTGAGAACTCTGTTTTTCCTCTCTCTCTTCTACCATCATACAACACAGCATATACAACTGTGTTTGTGTTTAAAGATAATAGTTACCAGATATTTAAACCAAACTACCAAACCTGTCTCTCTCTCAGTCTCTTTCTCTCTGACTCTCTCTCTCCCTCCTTGCCCTTCTCTTTTGACACATACCTATGAGAGGGGACCCAGAATTAATTTATTTTAAAAATTGTGCATTTATTCTTACATATTTAAACTTCAGTCACCTTCAAACGACACTTTTTCCACTGCTCAAAACAGTTTTTGAGCTTGTCAATTTCAACGCTTTTTAGTGTTTCTGCCTTATTTTGTTTCACTTCTTCTACATTGGCAAAACATTTCACTTTGAGGACTTTTGTCATCCAGGGAAACAAACACACACAAAAGTGTTCTGAGCAATATCTGGTGAATAGAGAGGGTGTGGAATGAAGGTCATGCCGATTTTGGTCAAAAACTGCTGAATACTCAGTACGATGTGGGCATCCATCATGAAATCGCCAAAAAAAATTTACTGAAGTCGATTGCAGCCTCTCACAGCAACAGTAGCTGGTACACTGATGCTAGTGAGTTCCTAGAACACTTGCCTAGCAGGGAAAGCCTGTACTACCAGGGGCTTTTCCTCCAAAAGATAATTTCGGGGGTTTTTGGGTCCTCTTTGTATAGGTTTCTCTCAGCATTAAGAAGCACATCTGAGCCAGGCTCGGTGGCTCAGCCTGTAATCCCGCGCCTTTGGGAGGCTGGTGAGTGGATTGCCTGAGCTCGCGGGTTCGAGACCAGCCTGGGCAAGTGAGACCTCATCTCTACAATAAATCAAAAAATTAGCCAGGCGTGGTAGCGCGTGCCTGTAATTCCAGCTACTTGGAAGGCTGAGGCGGAAGGATCGCCAGAGCCCAGCAGGTCGAGGCTG
>CAUYQG010114245.1:0-36516 GCA_963574415.1 Tarsius wallacei | reverse complement strand
CACTAAGGCAATGGTTTTCAGCAGAATCACCAGGTGATCTTGTTTAACACAGATCTCAGGTCCCATCCTCAGAGTCTCTGTTTCTGTAGTTCTGGTATGGTACCTGAGAATTTGCATTTCTATCAAGTTCCCTGGTGATGTTGAAGCTGCTGGTCTGAGGTTCACACCTTGAAAACCACTGGTTTTGTGGTTACTGTATGGCCCTGCCCACAGCCCCCATAGAACTAAAGGGCTTACTTCCCCAGCTAATGCAGCCACGGCTGCCACCAGCTGTCAGCTCCTCTGGGAATTGTCCATAGCTGGAGAGAGACCCCTTCCTTGCCTGAGGTCATGCCCCTTCTTGGGTGAAATCTGCATTTATGATCTGTGGATACAGGGGTGGAAAGGGCCCCTCCCCCAGGGCGAAGCCTCAGAAGGGCCATCCCAGTGTCAGGGTTTTGGAGGGGTTGACCACAGCCTTGCACTGGTGCTCAACTTTTCCATCGCTTCACACTTGTGGCCCCACTGGAGCTCCCCCGTGATCTCTGCAGGGAAAGGGCAAAAACCTGAGCTTGGCTCATAGATAGGTTTGCTATCCTTGGTGGGTGGAAGCAAGGTCAATATCAAGCACGCTTGCAGGATTCTCCCTCAGGGGCTGCCTTGACACACAGCCATGAGGGAAAATTCTCCACAGGGGCAGAGTCCATTGGCCAAGTCCATGGAACAGGGTTCTAGACTCTGCTTCTATGAAAGGCACTGCAAAGCTACAAGGCAAAGGAGGTAAATATGCATTTCTTTTTTTTTTTTGAGCCGGAGTCTCATTCTGTTACCCAGGATGGAGTGCAGTGGCACACTCATGGCCACCACAGCCTTGACCTGCTGGGCTCAGGCAATCCTTCCCCCTCAGCCTTCCAAGTAGCTGGAACCACAGGCATGTGCTACCACACCCGGCTTATTTTATTTTATTTTATTTTATTTTATTTATTTGAGACGAGGTCTCGCCAAGTTGCCCGGACTGGTCTCAAACCCGTGGGCTCAGGCAATCCTCTCACCTCAGGCTTCAACTGCTGGGATTATAGGCATGAGCCACCACACCCGGCTATAAATATGCAATTCTATGACAGGAGAGCAGAGAAGAATTGGGAATAATAATCCAGTCTATCATTGATTGAGTAGACAGGACAGTTACACGAAAATGTGTAATAAAGCATGAAAAGTACAGTGATATACGTTTGTAGAGAGTACTGAAAAGGCACAGAAAAAGGGCAACTATTCCAGTCTGGAGTGAGCAGCCAGATAAGAACTGCTTCTGAAAGAAAGTTATGCACGAGAGAAAAGAAACGGAGTTGGGATCTGGGGAGCTCAGGGGGTGAGGTTAGAAAAACAGGGAGGTGACTGGGTCATGTTGTGTCTTGAAGGCCTCAGGAAGGAATTTGAAATTCAGAGACATTGGAGAGTTATCAAAGGGTGTTAAGAAAGGTTCATAATCAAACACAGGTTTATAAATGGTTATTCTGGCAGCAGGGTTGGGGAGGGGTTGGAGAGGAAAGACTGACAGGAAATAGAGACACAAATTTGCAAGCCTTGGCGGTGGTCCAAGGAGGAACTGCTGGGAACAGAAGACCATCGCTCTTTTTTAATGAGTCAGGGTCTCACTGTGTTGCCCAGGCTGAAGTGCAGTGGCGCAATCATGGCTCACTGCAGCCTCAACCTCCTGGGCTCAAGTGATCTTCCCGCCTCAGCCCTTGTGTGTAGCTGGGACTACAGGCATGCACCATCACGTCTGGCTAATTTTTATTTATTTTATTTTTTGTAGAAATGAGGTCTCACTATGTTGCCCAGGCTGGTCTCAAACTCCTGGGCCCAGGCAATCCTCCTGCCTTGGCCTCCCAAAGTGCTGGGATTACAGGTGTGAGACATCATGCCTGGCTGGGAGACCATCACTCTTAAGAACTCAAGCTTCCTGAGGCAGACAGCCTGGGCCTTGGACAAGTTACTCAGCCTGGCAAAACCTCCATTTCTCACCTGAAAAATGAATATAATGGCAGCACCAACTGATAGGGCTATTGTGAGGATTAAGTCAGAAAATGCACAGAAGGCAATTAGTTCAGAATCTGGCACTAACTGTACTCAAGTATTAACTGCTATTATTCCTGGAAGGTATGAACTCACATAGAAGGAGACGGGCTTGAGAGGAGCAGAATTGCTGCCTACCATGGAGGTACTCAAAGGATTGAAAAGGAAGCTGAAATGTTGTCCAGGGTGTGAGTGTGAAGATGCAATTGGCTCATGCCTACAACTGGGCCCTGCTCTTAGGGGGATAACTTCATTGCTTCTCAGTATCATTTCTTCATTGCTCGCTCAGTATAATTCCAAGTGGGTTTGTCTTTCTGTATATGCAGGGGCATGGTTGGTTGTTTCTTGGCCATTGGGACTTATAGAATATAAACGGGCTGAAGTGATCTATGACAAAACTTTTCTCATGTTACAATTTGTTATTATATGGCTGCAGGTTTGGTTATGCAATCTTTGTTCAGGAACTAGGTACTGCCCTCTCTCTTGGTACAAGTGTGGGTTGCCTTATCTGTACTGCAGGGACCCGTGTGATGTTAATCGTATCAAATTTAATGGTATTCACTGAAGTCCTTCAATTATCATGTTACTTGCTTGGGATATATATTATTGCTACAATAATTCTGTAGCCAGTAAGCTGGCTGAAAATGTATAAAGTGGATTCTGTTTACACTCTGGCTCATGTTTCCCTCTTCATGAAGAAGAGGCTTGGGAGACCAAGGAAACACAGGAACTTTTGACTCTGCACACACCAATCCCTCTGCCTGTGTGGTCCTCTAAGCCCCTGGTCAGTTTTTTTGGTACTGTATTATTTTTATTAATTTTAAAGGATACATACTTTTTAAAAATTCTTTTGTATTTGCCAACTTTTTTTTTGAGACAGGGTTTCACTCTCTCAGCCAGGCTGGATTGCAGTGGCATGATCGCAGCTCATCACAGCCTCAAACTCCTGAGCTCAAGTGATCCTCCTGCCTCAGCTATCCAAGTAGCTAGGACTACAGGCATGCACAACTATGCCTGGCTAATTTCTCTATTTTTGTAGGGATGGGGTCTTGCTATGTTGCCCAGGCTTGTCTTGAACTTCTAGCCTCAAGTGATCCTCCCACCTCAGCCTCCCGAAGTGCTAGCATTATAAGCATGAACCACAGTGCCCAGTCAACTTTTTATTGCTTTTCTTTAAAAAAAAATTCTTAGTATTATTTTATTTATTTGAGAACCATGGAGTGCATGTAAGGATTTGTTACATAAATATATTGCACGAAGACCAAGTTTGGGTTTCGGACAAGCCCCTCCCCCCATTACAGTAGTGACTGTGGTACCGAACAGGTAGTTGTGCATCCCTTGTCCCCTCTTCCTCTCTCACACTCTCCTTCCTTTAATGGTGTCCAGTGTCTGTTGCTCGTATACTGGAGCCTGTGTGTGCCCAATGTTTGTCTAGTGCCCACTTATGAGTGAGAACATGTGGTATTCAGTTTTTTGTTTCTGCGATAATTCACTTTGAATGATGGCCTCAGGCTGCATCCATGTTGCTGCAAAGGGCATATTTTGTCCTTCTTTATGACTGCATAGTATTCCATAGTGTATGTGCACCACATTGTCTTTATCCAGTCCTCTGTCAGTGCTGCTCTGCTTTTTTGAATCCTGCTTACTCTCCAAGTGTAGCTCAAGTCCCATCATCCTTGTGGAAATGTCTGTGTTCATCTCTTTCTCAATGCAATCTTTCTGTTAGCCTAGCTCCACGCTGGAGATAAGAAGGTGTGGAGGCAGGGTTGGAGGCCAGTGTGACACGAAGACCAACCAGATGAGAAGAGGTGATGGCTATTTATTCGGAGCTTGCTATAGCAAAGAGTCGGCCACCATCACTTGCATGTTGACAGAGACTCAAAGGCAGGCAGAAGAGTGGGAGAGCTTTAGAGTGGGTAAAAGGGGAAGACTCAGTTGTGCCCTGATCAGAGGCTGTCAGTGTGGGCGGACTGCAGTCCACTAACCAGGAGCTGGGCCTCCTGTGTGATTGGGTGGGGGGCATATTTGGCTTTCTCTTGTTGGTCCTAAATTGGAGATAGGGGCAAAAAATTAGGGAAACTGCCAGGTTATGAGTCAAGTCCTGGTCCTTTTTGGACCAATTATGACAGGGGTTATTGTTTCGCTTCCTGAGCTCATTGCTGAAGTTAGTGGCCTGTCGTCCCACAGATCCGACTAGTAGGTAGCAGGCTGGCTTCCGAAGCTGCTGACTGTAGAAAATGGGTTATGTCTTGGGCGAGTGGCTGCTGACTGTGTGTCAGAGTTCTGTTTCAGCATAGGATCTGACTATTGTCCACCATTTGTAAATTTACTCTCTCACCAGCCAGGGAACTCTCATAATGGCCCACATGAGAGTCGCTGAAGTCATTAGGAATAGCAAAGGAAGGACACAAGGGCAGGATTTGGTACAGATGGGATGAGGGAGCACTTTGAAGACCAGAATAATGGTTCAAACTCTACTGCCAGCAGACTGCCTGGATATAAATTCCATCTCTGTCTCTGACCTATCAAACGCAAGGATAACAATAATCCCTCTCTTACAGGGCATCATGAGTTGTTAAATGTAAATTGCATGAGTTATTATATGTAAAGTGATCAGAACAGATCCTGACACAAAGTAAATGTAGTTGATCACCCTGGGACGAGGGTGATGTCGTTAGCGGACAGCAAATCAGGAGAGCAACCAGGCTTTGAAGCAAACTTGGGATCTCCAGGCAGTGCTCAGAGGTGAGACAGATTTGTCCCTTTATTTGTATATTCCCAAGAGCGCAATGTATATACCTCCTCCCATTTTGGTTAAGCAATCTCCTGTACTTTTTTTACATTTCACATTTATTTGCTTATCTATTTATTTTAATTGACACAAAAATTGTCTATATTTATTGTGTATAGCATGATGTTTGGAATATGTATACATTGTGAATGACTAAATCAAGTTAATTAGCCTATGCGTTACCTCACACACTTATTTCTGTGTGTGTGTGTGTATGTATGTGTGTGATGAGAACACTTAAACTCTACCATGTTAGCAAGTTTCAAGTCATCCTCTTGTACAGTAGATGTCTTGACCTTATTCCTCCTGTCTAACTGAAATTTTGTGTCCTTTGACCAAGGTCTCTTCATTTTTCCTCTTTCTCTAGGTCCTGGCAATCTCTATTCTACTCTCTGCTCTGAGGAGCTCAGCTTTCTTAGAATTCACCTGCATGTGAGATCATGTGGTATTTGTCTTTCTGTGCCTGGCTTATTTCACTGAGCATAATGGCCTCCAGATTCATCCATGTTGACTCACATGGCAGGATTTCCATTGTGTGTGTGCGTATGTGGATTGCATGTCCCTTATCCATTCATCCCTTGATGGACACTTAGGTTGATTACATATGTTGGCTATGGTGCTGCAACCAACATGGCAGTGCAGGTATCTCTTCTACATACTGACTTCACAGCCTTTGCATTTATGCCCAGAAGTGAGATTTCCTGAAATTGAGTCTTCAAGTGCAAATCATAAGCATATACTAATGTGAATGAATTATTTACTCTCCTGGAATCTTAGAAAAACAACTTATCTAACCTATATTTATTTGTTTTACATGAGATCTACTTTAAAGTCTTTTCACAGATAAAATGAAAGGTAAAGAATTTGTGTCCCAGAATGGAAGGGCTTAAAAGAAAAGAAGAAGAATTTGTGTAAACATTTACTTTCTGAAAGTACTATCTTCTATTCTTTGATCATTCTACTGTAAAATAAGGATGTGGTGAAACCCAAGGAGAATCTTAAAAGTCACATTCCTTTTTATTCATATGAATTACAATCTTTTGTATAAAAGAAATTCAGGAAATCTGATGATTTATTCCATGTACAGATAAAGGAACTACCATCCATAGTATAGACAGCCTTGCTCAGAAAATCAACATTTAATGCTCACCGATGTGTCGTTAGCTTTCCCAATAGTCATAAATATACATTAAAGATGTAATGAGCAGGAATTTGTGCTATCATCATTATGTAGAACAAGAAAGATGGGGCACTTAAAAAGGAGTTTAAATACATACTGGATAAAGGCCAAAATGAGGCTTTACTTTTCCCTGGGGTTTTCTGTGTTGGGTTAAAAAAACACATAGCTACTAGCCATTCAACTTTCTTGACTACCCACAAAACAAACTCAGGCAAAATCCCCAAAACATTGTATGCTTCCACTTCTTATAAAATAATCCACTGCACCTCTGGTTTGAGGTTTGGCAGCCATATTTTTTAGAGTTCTACCCAAGAATGCAGTGAACGTTACTCAGGGGGCTTGAGGCCCTCTTTCTTGGGATCCTGCCCCAGTCGTTTGGCACTGCTGTTCCCGTCATCAAAACCATTTAGCCACTACTTTCCAGACGTAAAAGGTTTTTCTCCTCCCTGACAAATGAGCTCTTCTCTTTCCATTTACAAAGGTGACAAAATCTTCACATGTCACCGTGTATGTTCAGGTGTCTTCCTAAGAAAGCTGGTGGGATCGTCAGCTGAACAAACGAGTTTCCTTCAACCCTGCTGCTTCTTTTGTGACTGCCAGCAAAATGAGCTGATCTCTGGCTGGATTCAAACATCCAACCACGTATCTTAAGGGTTCCTTTACTTTGCTCAGCAACAAGAAAAACAATGCTTGTGATGGAGTTGCCAACTCTGGATAAAAGGAGTAGCTCAGCTTTGTCACCCTTTGGTAGCCTGCCTCCCATTTGCAAGGTTTTTCTTTTTAATTCAAAGGATAATTTATTTTAGCCATATTCACTCCTGTCTTTGATCCCAGCCCCATTGATGTCTGCAATTTTCAAGGACTCTCAACACTTTATCTTCTGTGTGTTTCCAGTTCTATAGGTATCGGATATGTTCTACACAGCTTATTTTCTACATGTACCTTGTATTCTCCATTTAGTGGACTTCCCAAATGGCTTTGGAGACATTGTCTCCTGCCTCGTAGACCTTTGACCACTTACTTAGACCTTTCATTTAACCTGAGATATCACATTTTATTTCTATCTGTTTTGCCTACTGTTGAGTCTTTCTGGTTCATGAGTATTCAGACTTCAACACAGTTATTTGCAAAAACTACTCTTGTTAATTTTCTATCCATTTCCAGTGGGCATTTTTCTTCCGGAACAACTCAAATTTGTTTCAGAGTATTTTGCATATTGCAGCTTTTTAAAAAGACCCTTTGGGAAATGTGTTTTGGATGGATCAAGCTGAAGTCCAGTGAAGTTCTTTGAAGTTGAATGGCCCCCTGGCTGGGTGAATTGTATGGTGTGTTTAACAGGATCTCAGAAGCCCAGAAGAGAGCGGTACCAATATCTGCTGAGGACTGCATTCAGCCTCAGCCAGGCTCTCTCACTTGCTAACTCCAGCATCCTCAGGCTAGGAAAAAAAAAACATTATAGAAGGCAGAACTTTCAAACTGTGGCTCAGAAATGTTAGAAAAAAAGTCAAGGAAAATGTGCACACTCTAGATCAAAGCAAAATAGAAAATGCAGAAATTCTATCCATGTGAAGCATTAGGAAACTAAAAAGGAACTCTCAGAAAAAAAAGGGCAAAAAACAAACAAACAAAAAATAGATGAATCTGATCTGGAGGAAAATATAACCAAAATATAAGCTAGTTCTGCGAATGCTCCTCACTATATGAAAATTTAATCACATGAGTCCAATCAAACAACAGCTTAAAATCAAAATTATAAAACAAAAGAGAGAGAAGAAAAGAGAGAGTCCCTCAAAACAATACCATTATAAATATAATTGGGAAATGCAAGGAATAGAATACACAGAAATGAAAATATAATTACTGGCTTGAAAGAATCAATACTGCAGTGAAAAATATGGAGAGATGAAAGCAAAGAAACAGAATATACTAGCTATGAAAGACAAAAATTGTTAAGTTCCACTTAATAATTGATAATGGGCACCTTGGGAATATAAAACTCACGCAAAAGAACAGGAAGATTATTGAGAACGGTAGTTCAGGAAATCCTCCTTAGGGTGAAAATGTTGACTTCAGTGTTGGAGTGGCAGTACATTTGAATGTCAGATGTCACACTCACACTGAATGGTGAAAAGCAAATAGCATCCTGGTTAAGTATAAGGAGCAAATTCTTCAACTAGGTAGAAAAATCTGATCAACTTCAAGGGGAAAATCAGGCTCATCTTGGACTTTTCCACTGTAACAATCAAAGCCAGATAAAAAATAATACAATAGAAAAATACCTCAGAGTTCTGAGAGAAAGAAAGTGTGATCCTAGAATACTATGCTTGGCTTGGTACATTTTTTTTTTCTTTTTTTAAAATCTGCTTTTTCAGCAATTTGGTTATGATGTGCCTTGGCATTATTTTCTTTATGTTTCTCCTCCTCAGGTTGTATTGCGTTTCTTTGATTGATGGGCTTATTGTGTTCATTAAATTTGGGAGATTTTTAGCCATTAATTTTTCAAGTTTTTAATGCTCAGCCCTACCACCCTACCACTCTTGGACACATGTTTTAGTCTGCTTGATGTTGTCTCACAGGTCAGTATTTGTTTTTTTCCTCAGTCTTTTTTCTCTCTGTAATTCGTTTTGGATAGTTTTTATTCCTATCTGTAGTATCTACTTCACTGCTAATTAGTGCTGCTACACTAATTCCTTCTAGTGTACTATATTTTTATTGTGTACTGTATTTTTCATCTCTAGAAGTTCCATTTAATTTTTTTATATCTTCCATTTTTCTACTCATTATGTTCATGTTTTCTTTTGTGTTCTTGAGGATACTTACAAAATTTTAAATAAATGGTTTGATGTCTTTGTCTGCTAATTTCATTATATCTATCATTTTCAGGTCTATTAGTATTAACTGATTGTCCTCCTAAGGATCTAGCATATTTTCCTGCCTCTTTTGCAAACTCAGTATCTTTTTTATTAGATGCCAAACATTGTGAATTTTATGCTGCTAAATGGTGGATTCAGTTATAATCCTCTAAAGAGTGCTATAATTCATTCTGGCATGCATATGAGGTACTTTGAGTCAAGTTGATCCTTTTGAGGCTTGATTTTAATCTTTGGTGAAGTGGATCTAAAGCAACCTTTTTCTTATGACTAGCTTTTTAATGGAAGGAGGCTAATTCCTGCAGAAATAAATCTTTCATTGGTGAATATGCCACCTGTTAGGTAGTTTCCAAGAATAAAATGAGCTCGGAGAGGCTCAAGGGCACTTTAGCAGTCATAGCCCCTCTGGGAAAAAGTAACTTAATTACAAAATGTAGTTAATTGAGATGTTTCACTATAGAGAACACAAATAGAAATTTGGGGCCGGGCTTGGTGGCTCAGCCTGTAATCCCGTGCTTTAGGAGGCCAAGGTGAGTGGATTGCCTGAGCCCGCGGGTTTGAGACCCGCCTGGGCAACTTGACGAGACTTCATCTCTACAATAAATCAAAAATCATCCGGGTGTGGTAGCGCGTGCCTGTAATTCTGGCTACTCAGAAGGCTGAGGAGGAAGGATTGCCAGAGCCCAGCAGGTCGAGGCTGCAGTGGCTGGGAGCAGCCACTGCACCCCAGTCTGGGTGACCGAGTGAGACGCTAACTCAAAAAAAAAAAAAAGTAATTTGGGCAACATCCTTGGGATGGAGCACTAAATTCATTCACATATAGAAATAAAGCTAAACAATTATAGAAATCATGTTATTTTGGTGTCATAAATCTTGACAAAGCAAAAATTAGAAAGTTAGGAGAAAAGTGGAAATAATTATAACAGTACAAACATTTTTATCATTTTTAGGAAGGAGTTGAAACTTTCCAAAATTGAGGGTACAATTATAAAAATATAACGCCAACCTCAAATTTTCCAAAACCATTTTTTTACTAAATCTTATAGGGCTTTTATAAAAACTAACCACTTATGGTAAGAAAACTTTTATTTATATTGTTTTACTTAGTTGTTAAAAATCACATTTAAATAAATTAAATTATACTTACATAAATAGCTATATGTAATGATTCTATTATTATAAAATTATTTCCATCTGTCTTTCTATTTTCTCTGTTATCCATGTGTTTATAAGTAACATAAGCACAGAAAGATATCTGCAATGGGGTTCATCAAACTACCACACTAATTATTTCTTGTTACTGAGATTGCATGATTTGTTGCTTTTTTTTTTCTTTCCTGAGTTCATTATTTTGTTATTTACTCAATAAATATTTAGTGAATGTATACTAAATGTCACCCATTGTTCTAGATTATCAAGACACAATAATAAACAAAACAAATGAAGCAAGAGGCTGGAACATAAGCAGAATTAGGAAATTGTATGAGGTCGAGGTTGAGGTTACCTTTTTTTTTTGACTATGAATGTCCAATTGTTCCAATACTATATGTTGAGAAGACTATTCTTTCTCAGTTGAATTTTTTGCACCTTTGTTAAAAATCAGTTGGTTGTACATCTAGGGGGTTTATTTGTGTTCCACTGATATATCTGTCTGTCTGCAATCCCATACTATCTTGGTTACTGTCACCATGTAGTAAACTTCTAAATCAGTTAGTGTTGTTTCTGTAACTTTATTCTTTTCTTTGTCAAAAATTTTTAGCCATTCTAGTTCTTTTTTCTTTCCATACATTTTTTAGAATCAGCTCTTCTGTATCTACAAAGAATCCACTTGGGGTTTTGTGAGAGTTTTCATAAAGCCTATAGATAAATTTGGGAACAACTGATATCTTTATTACACTGAGTTGCATGTTTTAGTTCATGAACACATATATCTCTCCATTTTTTTTAGATCTTCTCGCTTAAATTTTTAAATGTTAAGCATGTATCACTTTATGAAACTAAGACATTATTCTTTAAAAACACCAAAAGATCTTAAGCATTGGTATAATTTGACACTACCAACATGTCTAACCCTTAAAAAATTTGTTTTGATTGATTAACCAATCTGAGAACTTAGTATAGTTCACAAATTTTAGAGGACTTAGAAATAATCTCGGAAGCTTATCAAAATTCAGATTCCTGGACCCACCCCAGTGGTTAAGATTCATTAAGTCTCTGGTAGGAATCAGAAAACTGAGTTTTTAGCAGGCACATCATGGGATTGTGAAATAGGCATTCCTGTCACATTTGCAGAATCACTCAGTTCTTTTCTTTCTTGTGTATTTTCTTCTGCTCTCTGTCCTTTTGTCAATAGTGGATACGAGGAGAATGAATCAGAGATAAAACTCAAACAAACTCGTTTTGCAGCTTAAGAAGAGTTCTGGTAAAGATGTAATGGAGGAGATTGACGCTATTATCTTAAATAAGTTTCTTGGGCTGCTTGACTTCTGCGTTCCCAATCTATTCAGCTTCAGAGTTCCATGAAAAATGGGTAGCACACAATGCATAGGAAGTCCCACTGGAGCACATTAGAGTTGAGTTAGAGTTGTGCACATTAAAATATGTGCACAGCTTTATTAGGGTTTTTATTTTTTATTTTTTTATTTTAAAGATGTGGGGTACTGTTCAGGTTAGGTATACAAATGTTCATTATGCAGGTACCCTTGTGGATGAGGTGTGCTCCTCCCTCCCCTAGCAGTTTCCCTCAACTGCCAATCCCACCACCCCTCCCCTGGCAGTTTCCCGCTATGGCCAAACCCTTTCTTATAGAATTATGGTAATTGTTCAAGGTTTGCTTAAGAGTGAGAACATATGGCACTCTGTTCTTTGTTTCTGTGATAGATCACTGAGTATGATAGACTCTAAATCCATCCAAGTTGCTGCAAAATTCATATGCTTGTCTTTCTTTATGGCTGCATAATATTCCATTGTGTATGTGTACCACCATTTTTTATCCCGTCCAGCTTCGATGGGCAATATGGTTGGTTCCATGTTTTTGCTATTGTGACTAGAGCTGCAGCCAACATGTGTGAAGGTATCTTTTTTGTAGAATGATTCAAGTTCCTCTGTATATATTCCCATAGGGGGATTGCTGGGTCAAATGGAAGGTCAATTTCTAGTTCTGTCAGAAATCGCCACACTGTCTTCCAAAGACTTTGCACTAGCTTGCATTCCCACCAGCAGTGTAGAAGCATTCCTTTTTCTCCGTTTTTATTGTTGTTGTTGTTGTTGTTTTTAATGCACTTATCCAGACTTGACTTCAGTAATAGGTATACTGATACAGCATGACAGCCAATTGAAATTTAGAAATTTAAGCTTCATGAAAACTGATGTCACGCGACTTGATTCTATAAAATGAATATTAAAGCTGACGGTAGTTCTCATTATTGAATTTTTTGAGTCATGGAGCTGAGTTCTCATACAATTGTATTTTTTCCATTTTAAAATAAATTGTTAAAATACAATTGTTTTTATCTACATATATATCATCATATACCTAGTACATGTGTGTGTTTCATGAGAATGATTTTCAACGTCATCTGGAGTCCTTTGCCTTTACTCGGAAGGGTAAAGACAAAAAATTCGGAAGGGTAAAGACAAAAAAAAATAGGGTCTGTGAATCAGTGAAATAAAAATTACCAACATTTTATTCTCTCATATCAGTCAACAAAAGTTCAGTGCAAATGCTTTTTTATTCCAGTTAGAAGAGGCAGCCTGCTCCAATAACGAGCAAAACCAAGACTACATGACAATTTGGCAGTATGGTAGTGCAGGCCATACACACTGCAGACCAGGGCTTGAATCTTAGCAAAGTCGCTTATTAGTTGCAGATCTTTGGGCCAGCAACTTGACCTTGTTGTACATCCAATTACTTGCTTTATCTGGAAAATGGGGAAATGAAAATACTTTTCTGCAGGATTTTCTGCAGAATATTAAAGGAGATATTAGTATGACAGGGTAAGCAACCAATAAGCTTTTTTTTTTTTTTTTTTTAAAAAGTGGATTCTAATCCTTATTTCTAGAAAGCCTCTGTCTGGAACAGCTTATAATGAGAGCATCTTCTCATGACCAGCAGCTTGAGTTGGAGGGTGCCAATTGCTATAAGAACAATGTAAAGCCTTTGCAGAGAGGAGTTAGAACGTGGAGGGTTGCATGTTATTTTGTGCACAAACACTGTTTCCCAGGGAGCAGCAAGCCAGGCAGTGGGTGGCCAATTCCTCAGCTTCCTGGAAAATGAGAAAAAACAAAGGGTGGTCTTTTTGCATCCTCACTAGAGATTTCACAGACATGGAGAATCAAGCTGATTAAAACTCAGTAACTTGCTAGGCCACCCAACTTTCTTCCAATTGCCTCATCAGTCCTGGCACAATGAATCAGCCCAACTGATGCTAATATCTTCCTTCTTGAGTTGCAAAATGTGCTGAAATAAAGAAAAGAAGAAAAGCATATAGCTTCTTTCAGGCTCTTCAACTGGTAGTCTCTTTTATGGATTCCCAAGTTCTTTAAAACTGCGAATTGACTAATTGCTCTTATTTATCATTTACCCAAGCGGTCTTGAAGTCACTTGCAAAGGTGTACATCTTTGACCAAATATAGAAAGACAAAGAAATAGTACAGTCATAGTCAATCTGTGGCAGAGAGAATGTGTTTTGTCTCCCAGTCCTTTCTGGTAAGCTCTGAAGACTGTCTCTTCCCACACACGAGGGGGACCCAAAAAAACCGGAATTATTTTTTAGAGGGCAGGTCCCCTGTAGTACAGGCTTCCCCCGCTAGTTAAGTGTTCTAGTTAAGTGTTCCACATCAGTGTACCATCTAGTGTTGCTGTGAGAGGCTGCATTTGGCATCAGTGTTGTTTTGTTTTGTTTTTTGAGATTTTTTCAGTGCATTTGCCCATTTCATGATGGGTGATTTATGAGCATGCCTGCCCACACTGAGCTGAAGGTTCAGCAGTTTTGACCATAAAAGGCATGACCTTTGTGTCCCACCCTCCCTATTCACCTGATCTTGCTCTGAGAGGCTTTTTTTTGGTTTCCCTGGATGACAAAAGCTCTCACAGGGAAACGTTTTACCCATGTGGAAGAGGTGAAACAAAAAATGGCAGAAGCACTAATAAAAGGCATCAAAATGGACAAATTCAGAAACTGTTTCAAGAAGTGGAAAAAAGCGTCTCAATAGATATATTGCATTAAACAAAGAGTACTTTGAAGGTGACTGAAGTTTAAACATGTAAGAATAAATACACTGTTTGTTATAAATAAATTCTGATTTTTGGGGGACTCCTCATGGTATTTGAACAATAAGAAGATTACATTTAGACCATCTGCTAACAAAGCTTTCAACACACACACACACACACACACACACACACACACTCCCACTTGCCACTCTGGGGAGTCATACCCCATTGAAATTATTTGTTCTTGGAGGAAACCAAGCACAGAAAGGCAAGAGACAGATCACAGGGACATGGATAAACATGCCTAATTATAGACTGAGCTATTAAACATGACATGAATTGCCGCTTTGAAAATGATCTGACAGCCAACGGAAGCTCCGTGTCACCAACCTGGCCTGTCTGGAAGCAGCAAACAGGGCCCTGTGGAGAGCACCTCTCTACGACTCTCTCAGCTAGTCCTGTGGCTCCAAGCTTCCGTGTCTTTTCCTCTTGCTTTGATCATGAAAACGAGTCCCATATTTCAAATTCCTTCTGCTTTTCATGGGTTGAACTTAGCTGCCGGCATCCTCCTGCTCTCCCGGGTACTGTTGGATGTTCCTCAATTTACTTACTCAATAGAGAGACACAGGCTGCAGGCAGGATCCCATATGTCCACTCCCCTCATCGAGAACTGGCAACCCCACTCTGCGGTCTCTCCTGCCACAGGGGAACCTCTTCCTTTGTCTTTTATTGGTTTGACCCATGCAATTCATTTAGATCAAATCTTACTCTTGTTCATGCCCAGATTCTCTGTGTATAGTGAATACTAAGTGAACAGGTATTGGTCTTCCTTCTGGATTTTATTTTACAGTATTGGGACTAATGATGAAACATCCCCCTCTATTTGCAAAGCACCAGTCTTATTCAGAAACAAAAACAAAAACAAAAACAAAACAAAGGATTCTGATGCTTGGCTGGGGATAGTGTGGGCAGCAAATGTGTCTGGCATACAGGGTTTTTCATCAGTGTGATATGGGTTCTCAGCCTCTGGCTGAATTTATTTGGAAAAGGGGCACTCTTGGAATATTTAGGGGCAATTTTGGAAACAAATGTGGAATGTGTAGGGTTATGTATTTAACAAGTATCATATTTAAGCTCTATCAATGTGCTTCATTTTTGCTTATCTGAGTTTTTTGCCTTGGTCTTGGTTGGCTCAAGTCATCTATCGATATGTAGGGAAGGGTTTGAGAAATATTCCAGAAGATTGCAGAGAGAAAGTTGGAGATAATATTTAACTTCTCCCATGCAAATTAGGATTCTGCAACAGAGTAATAACTCAGACAACCAGACAACGGTTAGGTTAGAGAATTCGCGACAGATCTTTACCTGGGTAATACTCCCACCCGCTTTTAGTATGTCAACAGTCATGCCTGAAAGACTCCAATTAAGGGATTTTCCTCTAAGATAACCCCTCTGTCTGTGACAGCAAAACCGGGAGGCCGGGTTAAAAAACCTCAGGTGTGAGAGAGAAGTAGATAAGTTAGGTGAGGGATGATAACACTGACAACTCAGGAGAATGATGACCTCTTTGATGGCTCAGGAGAGTGATGACCTCTTAAGATGTCCTACTACCTACGACAACCTGGGGCAAGGCCAACGTAGGCTGCAGAGTGAGACAGAGTGGTGCCCTTGGGTTTAGCTCTCCAGGCTTCTGCCAATGCCCATGGGCCACAGATTGGCAAGGGATCCCCAATCAGTCTGCCATGGCAGGCAAGGTGGTCCTGCAGCAAAGTCAGTGCTGGACCAAAGATGGAACAGACCCGCAGGGATCTGCATACAGCCGGAGTCAAGCAGGGGCTGCTTTATTCAGAGAGTGTTTCTGGGCCTAGACCTACCCAAGAGACAGTGAAGGGTTCAATAGCCAGACTCTAGGGCCAGCGGCATCCATGAGGGACAGGAACATCCTTCAAGAAATGGGAGACAACAGCAGGCACAGTCAAGGACAACATGAGTTCTCTTCTCTCCAGCGATGTGAGAAGAGCAAGACCCCCTCTCCTCACACAATTGGACTCTATCCCAGGGAGAGAGGCAGAAAGGGACCTGGCTCTTGCCTGTAATCTCAGCACTTTAGGAGACTGAGCCCAGGAGTTTAAGACCAACCTAGGCAACATAGTGAGACCTTGTCTCTACAAAAAAAGTTGAAGAACTTAGCTGGGCATGGTGACATGCCTCTGTAGTTTTAGCTACGTGGGAGGCTGAGGCTGAAAGATTGCCTGAGTCCAGGAGTTTGAGGCTGTGGTGAGCAATGATCGTTCCACACAATGCATTGTGGGCAACAGAGTGAGACCCTGACAGAAAAACAAACAAATAAAAAGCACAAAAGAAAAAAAAGAGGGAGCGGAAGGATAGGAGGGAAGGAGGGAGATGGGAGGAGGGTACTGGGAGTGGCTATCTAAGCGACTAAGCATTTTTTCCCCCTGAAGTGCCAGAACATTAACTGAAGTGAGGCACATTTGACAATGATCAGTGTGAATTTAAACTTGTTAGACACTTAGTTAACAGTGCCAGGTCAAAGTTCTGCTAAGAGTTTGGCAAACCAGCAGGATAAAAAAATGCCTGAAAAGATGCCAAAAAAAAAAAGCCACTATCTTTGGGATATGTTGAGAAGCTCTGAGAATGACCTGCTTTATATTTCTTTACTTTTCATCCTTTCCTTAAATCTTATTTACTTATTTATTTTTGACGTTTTATCCTCATCTCTTTGAGGAAGATGAAAGCTCATATGTATCCCAATAAAAGCTGGTCTATAAATAGTCAGGGACGCTCTACCAAGTTCGATATGAGCTTGTCAATCAGTTTTGCTCAGAAGAAGCTTCTGACCGAGTTTATTTGGGAAAGAAGCTCTCTTGAAATTTTTAGGTATGGTTTTGGGAATGAATACGGAATGTGTGAAATGTGTGCTTCCTTATGAGCCTGGTGGAAGGTGGTTTGGCGTGTTTCTCTGATGCCTCCAAACACAATTTTGGGGTTCCATAGGTTCTGGTTCTAAGACATCCCCTCACTTAGAAGGAGTCAGAGGAACCTGGCTTTGATTATTAACCTCTTATCTCATTGCACTGATGTCATCATGTGAGACAATACTCATGGAATTAAGCCATCCACAAATGGAAGCCATTAGTATCGTGATATTCATTTCTCAACATGGCAACTGAGTGCTGATGAAAGATCATTTCATGCAGCTCTATTCATAATAACAAAAACATGGAACCAACCATGTTGCCCATCAAAGCTGGACTGGATTAAAAAAATGTGGTACTTATACACAATGGAATATTATGCAGCCATAAAGAAAGACAAACATATGGACTTCGCAGCAACTTGGATGGATTTGGAGTCAATCATACTCAGTGATCTATCACAGAAACAAAGACAAGGTACCATATGTTCTCACTCTTAAGCGGGTCTTGAACAATTATAATACTATAAGAAAGGGATTGGCAGTAGTGGGAAACTGTCAGGGGAGGGTGGTGGGATTGGCAGTTGAGGGGAACTGCTAGGGGCAGGAGGGACATACCTCATCCACAAGGGTACCTGCATAATCAATGTTTGTATACCTAACCCTGAATTTTACCCCACATCTTTATAATAAAAAAAAGAAAGATCATTTCAGCTTTATTTGCATAGCAAAAGTCAAAACAAGCATGTTTCTCTAACCAACTTGCTTGAAAGCATCCATCCCATCCTAGGGCATTCTCTGGACTCCAAGCTCAGAAGTCCATTAAAATGGCAGACCTCATACCCATATGCAGGATGACAACAGGTGGGGTCATGATCGCTAGTGTTTACTGAGTACCCCATATGTGTACTCTTATGAGTGAAACTGTATAAGTGATGGTACTATTTATCATTCCTGTTTTATAAATTAGAAAACATACTTAAAGATAACAAATTACTTGCTCGGGATCAGCAGGCAGAAGGTGGCAACGTTTGATGAAAAGCCAAGTGACAACAGCCTGATACCCAAGCAGTGAACAATCCCAGGGAAATGAAGTCAAGGTCTTCTTATTCCAGGCAGAAGCCTGCTGTAGTCCTGTCCCAATCCCATTCTACGTGCAACAGGACCCGACATTTAACTCTACTACGAATCAGACGTGCAGATAAAACATAATGTAGGCCCTTTATGGGGTCAACGGTCTGGTATTTTCCCCTGGTGAGCAAGGACACAATTAACTAAGGGTCCAATCAGAAAAACTGTTGCGAATAAGATGCAAATGTGGTGAAAGAACATTGACTTCTACCACATTGGGAGGACCTTCTGTGGGGTAGGAGGACTTCTGTGGGTCCTGTGACCTCTGGGGAAAAGGAGAGAACCCAAGGGACTGGAGGAAGGCCAGGAGAAGGAAGAGTGAGGGCCAGAAGGATAGCTTTCCTTCCATCATGGTGGGAGGCCACACGCGTCCTTTTGTGCTCTGGGTGAAGGCTGTGTAATCACAGAGGGAGGAGAGATTCAGGAGGGAAGGAGTGGGTGGGAGAGTGTCTGTTATTACCCTAAACAGACCACTCACATTACTGCATCACTTTGTAGTGTATCACCCACTCTCGTAGAGCCATCTCACCAGACACTCCAGCAATCATTGCTCCAACCTACAGCTCCTTTTTCTGTGTGGCTTCGGTGGAAAGCAATTAGCATGCAGATGAGGCCAACACTGTTTACAATCTATGCTTCAAAGCTAATCATCTCCTGGTAATTTCATTTGTTCATTTGTTTTTATGTAAAGTGTTTACTGTGAATAGAATCAGGGAGCAAGAGTTACAAGCCTATAAAAACGTCCTCAGTGACTTTAAAATGCTGATAGGAATCTTGCAGGGACTGCCTGAGACAGCGCTTCGGGGTACCAAGCCTGTAAACGAGCCCCAAGGTTTGCTTTCATGTATCATTCGTTTGCTTGGACAAAGAAAACACAAACAGAACTTCAATTAGGCGTTTCTTGTTGTTCTTCCAGGTTGTCTACAAACTCTGACAGCCTTTGGTCATGGATGATATCGGGTAGCCGTGACATCTGCTATTTTGCAAAGAATGGGTACAGTTAACTACCAATTTTCCACACACGAACACCCAGATGGTGAGGCTCACTGTTCCGTGTCCATCTGCTGGTCTCCCTTGAGGTCAAGGGTGTGTGGCTCTCAACCCGGCACCACCTCTCAACCCCAAACCAGTCGGGAAGATTGTCTTTGGTTTTCAGTTCCCCACGGACATGTTTCCCCCACTGGGAGCACATCTCCCCAACCCCTGTCATATTGGATTCAATGACAAGGTGATCAAAAGATGGGGGGCACCGATTATTTTCCTAAGAGTCAAAGGGAACGGCATACACAGAGCACCCCTTCATTTAAACTGGCAGCTTCCTGATCTGGGCATCGTTTGCCAAACGTCAGTGTGGGTCGAGCTGGCTGCCAGCACCAGCCGAGTGCCCGTCGCTGCTGGCTGATGTCAGCCACTCCAGCTGTGGCCAACTGTCCCAGAGGGTCCCCAGCTGTGACCGACTGCAGTACTTCCTGCGTGGCAGACCACGGTGAGTCAGAAATCAAGATGAGGTCTCGCCAAGTTGCCTGGGCTGGTCTTGAACCCACGGACTCAGGCAATCCACTCGCCTCAGTTTCCGTGGGACTGAACACGAAGCCGCCTCTCCTAACTTTTTCTGTGTTTCCCCATGTGTCTAGTTTTAAGGCTTCCTCACCCCCATACCCAATTGTCCTGATGGATGTTTAGAAGCAACACAGGCAAATGTCTCTTTTTCTATCATCATCTAATCAGTCTATATGAATATATATGTATGAGTGTATGTCACAAAAATATCCCCATCAAAAGTGGGATGGTGAGCCCTAATTACAGCTTCATTTAACAAACTCTTGGGGTTGTTACCCTATTTTGGCTCCTGGCAAATGAAATATTCACTCTTCTTACCTTTGTCCATTTCCACGTGAGCAAATACACACTGTTCCCAGGGAACTGGAAAGACAGCATCTTAGACTCATACCTGCAGGCAGTGAGGTTGTCTCAGGGGACAGATAGAAACACTGCGTTTCCCAGGAGCTTAGAAGAAAGCAAGTTGAAGGCGATTAAAAAACAAAATTTTTGTTTTAAAGATGTGGGATACAATTCAGGGTTAGGTATACAAATGATCATTGAGCAGGTACCCTTGTTGATGAGGTGTGCCCCACCACCGCCTCGTCCCCTGGCAGTTTCCCAATACTGCCAATCTCACCCCTGCCCTCCCCTGACAGTTTCCCTCTACTGCCAGTTCCTTTCTATGGTATTACAATGGTTGTTCAAGGTCTGCTTATGAGTGAGAACATGTGATACTCGGTTCTTTGTTTCTGTGATAGATCGTTCAGTATTATAGCCTTTAAGTCCATCCTAGTTGCTGTGAAGTTCATAATTTTGTTCTTCTTTATGGTTGTGTAATATACCATCGTGTATATGTACCACATTAAAGCGATTTTTAAATGGTTTGAATTTGTTCTGGAAGGGGCTGATGACCGTATCTAAAGGTTTATTTATCATGTGTTTAATTATTTGTTTATGTAGTGCATATTTACTAAGAACTTTTTATGCACTACTTTTGAGAACATAGGCAAATTAACATGAGATATGTCCCAAAAGAATTTCTCTAGTACCATCTTTTTATTTTTTATTTTACTTTATTTTTTTTGAGTCAGGGTCTCTCACTCTCACCCAGGCTGGAGTGCAGCAACTTGGTCATGGCTCAACAAAGCCTCCACCTCCTAGACTCTAGTGATCCTCCTGCCTTAGCCTCCTGAAGAGCTGGGACTACAAGTGTACACCACCACGCCCAGTTAATTTTTTTAATTTATTTTTTAGTTGGAATCTCACTCCATCCCCTAGGCTGGAGTGCCGTGGCACACTCATGGCCACCCCAGCGTCGACCTGCTGGGCTCCGGTGATCCTTCCGCCTCAGCCTTCCAAAGAGCTGGAACTATAGGCACACGCTACCATGCCTGGCTAATTTCCTATTTATTGTAGAGACGAGGTCTAGCCAAGTTGCCCAGGCTGATCTCGAACCCACGGGCTCAGGTAATACACTCAACTCGACCTCCCAAAGTGCTGGGATGACAGGCTGAGCCGCGGAGCCCAGCCAACTTTTTTCATTTTTGGTGGAGATGAGGTCTTGCTATGTTGTCCAGGCTAATCATGAACTCCTGGGCTCAAGCAGTTCTCCTTCCCTGGCCTTCCAGAGTGCTGCAATTATGAGCCACAGCGGCTGGCCCCTCATACCACCTTAAACCCCCAGTCGGTCTTTCTCAGAACATTTTCACAAATGATTTCACAAATCACTTGTCTCCTTGGATGCCATTGACACAGGCAAGGCTGGCATTAGTCTCTTCTTCCACAGGTGAGGAAACCAGGGTCATCTAGGTTGTGCTGTTGGTTGTTGGTAATGTCCACACCAGAACCTCTCACTCACTGGCTTTGTGATTCAGGACAATTTGCTTAACTGCTCTGAGCCTCAGTTTTATCATCTGTAACAAGGGCATGAATAATACTTCCCTATTTGATGAAATAATATTGGTAAGGGCCTTAGCACTATCCCCGGCTTATAAGAGGTGTTCAATAAACGGTAGCTAATCTTAGTGCTTAGAAGCTATTTGTAGATACTGATGCAGTCATGAAAATGATGATGGACCATTGGGTTGGCTCTCACTTTTAGCCCTTGCAGTCACCAGTGGATTTTAGTTGAGAGACGGCAAGGCTGGTTTAGTGGGCATAATCCCATCCCTCCTTTTCCACCCATCTCCTCCCCCCACAAACACACATGCATATGTGTGTGCAAGCACATGCACCCCCCATGCCCAGGACCCTCTCTTTGCCTCAGTACCCCTTCGACCCTTTTTAGGCTGAGGTAGAAATACCAGGCAACTCCAAGTAAAAGGTGCCTCTGTCAGAGGCTTGCGGAACCTGAACGGTTGCTAGGTTACCAGCCCCTGAAACCTTCTGCTTCAGCTGGCCTGGAGACCTGAGACATTCCAGCTGATTCCAGGTAGCCCTTCTTCTTTGCTTGTAAGGTCTCACAGGAATGTGTGTCTGCACCAAAGAAGATTTGCAACGAATCTGAGAGCTCTGGTTAAATCTGATCCCCCGCCCCCTACTCCCAGCCCTGCTGAGACTGGGTGGAAGAAGGAAGCCAGCAGGGTACGGAGGTCAAGGGCGGGGGTCCTCATGTCTGCCTGTGCTTCCTGGCTTCTCCAAAATTGGCTGAAGACCAGGGGACTATGTTTGCAGAGGGGGCATTTGAGGTGAAAAGCAGTGAACGCGAGTGTGGGATTGGTAGGGGCAAGCTCAGACTTTGGGGGATTTTTTCTTAAGTAACCTCTGCAGGTCTAACAGTGATGAATGCAGGTGGCTGCACTCACTGCCAGAGAGCTTCCATGATGGCGGGAGAGAGTTTCTGACACAGACTCGTTCAGTGTCTCAACCCTGAAGTTCGCAACTATTTTTCATGTATTCGCTCCACCCGGAGAACTGGACAAAGAAGCCATTTTCAATTCCACTCAACAAACATTGACAGGCTCTTAGGATGTGCTAGATGCAGAGGATAAGGATACAGTCATGAGTGAAACAGACAAGGCCTTGACCTCCTGGAGCTTATAGTCTTCAGGAAGATAGAAACCGAATTAGCAATGAACATGTGCTGAGAATTGTAAAAGGCAGGTATCCGGAATCACACTCCAAAGAGTTAACTTAAGAGACAGTACAGCCTGGTGTTTAGACTGTGGCAACTGAAGATGACAGAGGGAATGACAGTTCTGAGAGTCATCAGGTTCACAGCAGGGCAGAGACTGAAACCCAGATGCCAGCTGCCCTCCGTGAAAATCCTGACTTCACCATTTACTGACTATATACTTAGCTCATTTGTAAAATAGGACAGTGGGGGCCGGGCACTGTGGTTCATGCCTGTCATCTCAGCACTTTGGGAGGTCAAGGAGGGAGGACTGCTTGAGCCCAGGAGTTCAAGACCAGCCTGGACAACATAGCAAGACTTTATATCCACAAAAAACAATTATCTGGGCATGGGGCATTCCAGCTACTTGGAAGGCTGAGGTAGAAGGATCACTTGTGCCCAGGAGGTTGAGGCCGCAATGAGCCATGATCGTGCCACAGCACTTCAGCCTGGGCAATAGAGTGAGACCCTGACTCAAAAAAGAAAAACAGAAAAAAGGATAGTGAAAATAACAATATTTACCTTATAGGGTGTTTATATATAATAATTGGATCATTATGTGGCATGCAGTAAACAATCAATCAATGTGTGTTGTTATTATGAATTCCTCCGTGGTTCAATGGGTCATTCTTTAAGAATCATGTCCTATTAACTCTTTGCAGAGTGCTAAATTCAGAAGAAAAGGACAAACCACTTTCTGCCTCAGCTGTAGTTAATTTTATCCTTGACAAGCTTCTTGGGATATGGATTTTGGCCGAGGGTTGGAATAAAATCCCCAGTTGCTATCTTTTATGCAGAAACAAAGCAAATTGGGTTCAGTTTTCTGAGCTAAGCAAGAAATATACATTTGTGAGTATTCTCACTAGCTGGGGATTTCTGGTCGGCCCCTCAATCCTAAGAACAAATGAATAATCCAAGAGGCACCAATATAAAATCATTAAAGTGAGCTAGTGCAATGAACAGGATTCTGGAAAATGGCATCAAGGGTAGAACTGACAGAATTCTCATCCTAAATGTGGTGGATGGCATTTTTTCCCCCAGAGAGAATAAAGGCTAATTAATAAAGATCAGTCATTGTTCCTGGCAATGAGTTTTAAGGCACCCGCTGGGGGGACACAAAGTGGTATTGACCCGGCCTTCAAGTCAGATGTCAATGAGGGTACCGGAAGCCATCCACACAGCACAGACACTTTCTTGTCATTTCCTTATAAATGGAAAAGCAGAAATCCACCAACTTTTGAGTCAAAGATCTTGTAAGACTTTAAAGGCACATATCAGAGCTGTTTCTGAGAATGGTACAGCACTTTAGAACAAGGTGCTCGAGTGAGCTCCCATCAACTGGAAGCTGGAGTTGAGACCAGAAGCCTGTTTCTACCCCTTTAATAGACAGACCCCAGTGTTCTTTTGTTCTTGTCCATTACAAAGGCTAAAGTAGTCTGTGGTCATCCAGAGTGTTAGAGTGGGAAGGAACTTTTAGAAAGAACACAATCCAAACCCTTTCCTCTACAGATGAGATAACTGCAGACCAGAGAGGGAGTGACTGTCCCAAGAATCATCTGGCTCATGGCAAGGCAGAGACTGAAATCCAGTTTCCATTGATACCTTCTTCTGATATCTTGGGTATTGTTTGCCATCTGCAAGCGGCTTCTCTGGCCATCGCCAGGCTCCATGTTGGTTATAAACAACTTGAAAGCCAGGGTGAGACCATGGTGCTATGTTCTCCATCAATTGACGGTTTCATTTTCACTAATTCTGGGTGGTTTATTATGTTTTAGTCACTTGATGTCTGATGGTGGGCTGCATGGTTTTGATACTTGGACTTTCTTCCTTTGCACTCTTCTCATTTGGAAACACCTCTCCCCAACGTGGCTGCTTCTTTTTTAGGTCAACACGTATGCAAGGCCTGCCCTGATTCTCCACCTAGGCAGACCCCGATGCACCTTCTTTTGGGATCTGTTATTTATTTAGGTCTACTTTTGTGTGTGTGAGTCAGAGTCTCACTCTGTTGCCCAGGCTGGAGTGCAGTGGCATGATCACAGCTACTGCAGCCTCAACTTGCCAGGCTCAGGCAATCCTTCTGCCTTAGCCTCCTGGGTAGCTGGGATTGCAGGTGCACACCACTTCGCCTGGCTAATTTTTAAAATTTTATTGTAGAGACAAGATCGCACCATGTTGCCCAAACTGGTCTCAAACTCCTGAGCTCAGCTCATCCCCTTGCCTCAGGCTCCCAAAGTGCTGGGGTTACTGTGAGCCACTGTGCCCACTTTATCTGGTATTTAGATTCGACCTTCATGAGACATGAATCTTATCATTAAGATGACCCTGAATCGTAGCCCATATATTTAAAATAAAAATTTTTTAAAAAAAGATTACTATGAGCCGGGCTCGGTGGCTCAGCCTGAAATCCCGCGCCTTGGGAGGCTGAAGTGAATGGATTGCCTGAGCCCGCGGGTTCGAGACCCACCTGGGCAACTTGGCGAGACCTCATCTCTACCATAAATCAAAAAATTAGCCGGGCGTGGTAGTGCGCGCCTGTAGTTCCAGCTACTTGGAAGGCTGAGGCGGAAGGATCGCCGGAGCCCAGCAGGTCGAGGCTGCGGTGGCCGGGAGCGGCCACTGCACTCCAGTCTGGGCGATGGAGTGAGACTCCAACACACACACACACACACACACACACAAAAGATTACTATGATATCTTCACTATGTTTATTATTATTATTATCATGATTATATTATCATTATTTATTTGCTGGACTGTTTTCCCACTAGATCATACACTTCATAGAATCAGGGACCACAACTTTTAATTTTGTTTCTCTAGTGCCTTGTCTGTTGGCTGAAGGGTACTGCATCCATCAGAGCAGGAGGAAAGGCCACATTTCTGACCTCAGAAAAGTGGATGGGGGGGGTTAGGGGCATGTGAGTGGTCTCTTCTAGTTTCCTTTGCTCTCTCTGCAAAATAGAAAGGAGGATCTTCATCTGAGAGTGAGGATGGGGCAGCAGAGGGGTGGTAGCCTGGGAAGAGATGAGAAGGTGTGATGTCTGGAGATGGGAGAGAGTGTGAAATGGTCTGGGGGCAACCCGGCCATCGGGAGATGGGGAGAAGGCATGGGAGGATCTAGGGGAGAGATGTTTGTCTAGGACAGTGGGTGAGGGACTACACCAGGATACCATAACCATATCTCTAAGCAGTGCTCAGGGCCCGCTAGAGGTAGGAGACCATGAATTTCAAATGAGACCCTCAGCAAGATTGGATGTCTTTTCCAGATGCAGTCATTGTGCAGACAAAGGATCTGAGTTGCCAGAGCTATATTTGGCGATGTGCAGGGTTTTGCTGAGAGAGTGCCACAGTGGGAGACAGAGGCAAGGCTAGCATGAGAGCCGTGCCAAGGCGTCGTGACAGTGATGGACCACAGGATCTGCGCTGAGGGGGAAGGAAAGGAACACATGAAGGGGACAAGGAACAGCGATAGATCCACACGAGGGTCAGAGAACTCTGAGATCAGTCCGCAAGGGGAGGGGATGAGGAGACACCTGGGGGAACACTTGCATGGCTGGAGAATTCACTTCATGGAGTCTGAAGCAGAATGAAGCCCTCCTCTTTGAATATGGTGGCCAAGGGCAATGCGGATGGGCAGGCCGCGTTTCAGGGAGCAAGAGGATGACTCCACAGGCTCTTGTCCAGAGAGGGAGTTTCAGGGAGGCCTCTGCTCCCAACCACTGGGTTCTTCCTCTCTCCTCATTCTTCCATTGCCTCTGTTCACTCTCTTGCCCATTCCACAAAGGCCTAGTGAGACACATCAGCGGGCGATATGCCACTTCCTGCGGCCGAGGGGACCCTCACCATGAGCCGGGCCCAGGGCCGGTCATTTTCACTCATCTCACTTTCCTCCAAAATGGGTCTTATTCTCCCTATTTTGCAAAGGAGGAAACTGAGGTCCGGGGAAGTTATGCGACACATAACTCCACATAGTAAGTTCACACAGCAAGTCGCATGTGTGGATTTACGCCCAGCTCTGTTAAACTCTTTGTGTTCAAGAGACTCGGGCCAGTGGCTGCAAATTCCCATTCCACCGAAGCAGTCTCCAGATTTATTCCATACGTTTTTCCAAGTTGAAATTTGTTTCTGATCTCCCGAGATTCTGAAAGAAAAGCAGATCTGAGTGGCTTAGAGCGGGTTAGAGCAGTGATTTTCTATAATTGGGCTGTAGCATTGGTCTGTGACAATTTTTAAAAAAATTTTAAAGATGTGGGGCACAAGTCGGGATTGGGTACATAAGTGGATTATGTACAGGTGAAGTTTGGACCTCACTTCGCCTGCATTAGGATCAGATACCCTAAGTGGTGTTGTGTCCGCCCCCCTTAGCTGTGTCCTGCTACTGCCAATCTCTTTCTTGTAGCATTATGATAGGTGTTCAGGGTCCACTTATGAGTAAAAACAAGTGGTACTTAACAAAAATTTAAAAAGTGAAAAAAAGAAATGTAATGTTTATGTATACAGGACAGGAATGACTATCTTATTCACTGAGTATGGCCTTTGGTTAATAACATTTTAGTATTGAAATAGCCTTGAATGTAATTCCTTTTTGATATGAAAATATCCTTTTTTAATATGATATGAAGACAAGTAGAAGCTAGGCACTCGTTTGCTTGTTTTAATGTCCTTTTTAGGCAAAATAATTGGTACTAGATTAGTCCTCGTAATGTTTTGGTCATTTTAGCAGTCCAGGAAATTAAAAGTCAAGGAACCACTTATTTCCTGCAAGCCCTGTCCTGACGTGACCTGCCGTCAGTGTCTGGAGAGGAGGAAGTTCTGTGCTTTGTGGCCTCTCAGTCTTCCCTGAGCCAACGAAAGCCACGAAGAGACTCACGGGTCTGGAGATCCTTGCATCTTCCTTAATGGATGTACAAATCCCTTCCCGAGTTGGTCTTCTGTATCGTTTACCTACAAGTGGATTTGTCCCTGGGAGTCATGAGGGTGACGTCAGGGCAGCACTTCTCAAGCTACGATTGCCAAGGAGCTTCAAGCGAGAGTGTGGACATCAGAATCCAACAGCTGTTGTCTGCTGGGAACAATCACTGGTTCTCTGTCTTCCAGCAGAGGAGTATTTTCCACTGGTAGAGTACCAGTTTTGTGGTCAAGTGTTTCCCCGGTCCCATGGTAACCAGCAAGTAGACTCACCACAATCAGACATGAGATGGTGAGTGGTTCAAGGTCAAAGAAGCAAGGTCTTCTTGGACCAGCTGTAAAATATTACCTTAACTTGCTGGTTCAGGCCTAGGGAAGGCAATCTGTCACATTCTAATGAGAAAATATGAAGGGATCAGAGACTGTTGAAATGTTGTCTGCTCAGACAAGGTCCCTGAGTAATGACTGTCCTGATGTTTTCTTAGATCAAGTTACAACAGGACGTCATCTGCTAATCTTGAAAGAAAAGGCTTTGTCATATTTCGGTTTTTATCCTTTGTTTCTCACACATTCTCTTCTTCGTTGAAATTCTCTCCTCATCCACCTCCTTATCCTCTTCTTCCTCCTCGATTTAACGGAGAGTCCTCTTTTAATGATAAACAATATGGTGTGGGGGCTCTGAGCATAGTCTCTGGATTTCTGAGATTTCTTTTTCATACTGTCATCAACACAGACCGATGTTTGAAACCTGGGCATATTATTTAATCTCGTGGGGTATGATTTTCTCATCTCGAATGAGAGATAATAACAGCATTCACCTTTCCAGTGTTATTGAGGGGAGTCAATGAAAACATGTTTGTAAAGCACTGCAAGCACCAGCCAGAAAACAAGCATGCAAGACATGCTAGCTATTATGATCATCTCTAAGAAGTATAGAATATGCAGGGAATGAGTTGTAGAGACACATGAGTTGTAGAGACGCATTTATTAAACACATATAGTCATCTTGATGTTAACGGGGAATACCGCACAATTGCACATGACATCTTTGCCACCCAGTGCCAGTGGTTTTGGTCGTTGACTAAGATGACTTTGTCACCCGCCTCTTGAGAGTCCTCCCTGGGATCCCCATGTATGGGACAGTCTCTAAAGGACTGTCTCCTTTTGCTTTACTGAGGGCAGTTTAGAGCAGCAATTTTCAATGAGACAGATTCCTAGTCTTAGTAGACAATCAGGGCTTTTTGAAACCACTTTAAATATCCAAAGTCAAAAATGCCCAAGTGATCTGAAAAACACAATCAATGTACCTTTCAAAAATCTCCACTTTGTTTTATCCATACACATGAGAAATCTGGCTAAAAAAATTAATTAGTTAATTAAATTAAATTTTAAAATATACAAATATATGAGCTTATCTTATACAACAATTTGATTCATAGCTTAGACCTTGCAGCATTGTTTCCTTCAGAACATAAATAAGTGTCCTCAGAGGGAAAGTTATATTTGCTAAAAAATAAAGGCGCTCTGACTCCGGTAGTCCATAAGGCCTAAAACCCTAGAGAATGCCTGCCATGCCGGTGGCTCTGTGAGGTCGCTCAGGGCTGAAATGACATTCATTTGAAAAGCAGTAGTGTGTGAGGTGACCCTGAGCAGGAAGGCATCCCTAATGCATGTCCTCATTAGCAGAATTGCTTATTAATTTGAAAACTCGCCAGACCATCGCTTCAGTCTCATCCTGCACAATTTACCAGGAGAATACATGTTGCATTGAAGAAGTCGTTTTTCTTCCATTGATTTAGAAACACAACATTTGTTCACGAATGCAAAATGAATCAAGATTTTAACTTACCCTCAAATGCTCAGAAGCAAGTTCACATTTTGAATAGATTGATTCTAACTTTGTGTTCAAGCAAAATGATTTTGGTTCCCATAAAAATCATTGGAGATGTGGCGCTCTGATCAATAAGCTTTTACTATGAAGAAATACTTCCATTCTAAAGAAAGTACAACAGTTTCACTTCAGTGAAATTTCAATAAAACGGCCTTTTCAAATGATACAAACTGTAAACTTGTTCTTTGATTTGAAAAAATCTTTAAAGGAAAAGGAAACCAAGTGAAAAGATCAAATAAACAGAACTTCAAACATTTTGTCTTGAATTCTCCTTGGTTAAGGGGAGGATTGTGTTTGTCATACGGCACAGGGAAGAAACAGGGCTTTTTTGATCAACCGTGAAAATGATGCTCAACAAACTATGTGTTCTTTTAGGGTTTAAAAAATACTGAGAAGTCTGTAAACAGTCATAGTATTTTATTTTAATCATGGTATGCAAAAAAGTTCTAGGTTTTGTGGATTCTATACTGTGTATTTTTATTTATAGTTATGTCAAAATTAATATAACCTAAATTTTATAATTTATTTCTCTTACTTTTCACTCTGTTTGAACAGGATTAGCATTTTTCCCTCTTCAAAAATGCCACAGGCTTCATAGACAAGTATCTCTTTTAGAAATTAGTTAAGGGGTACAAAAATACACTTACATAGAAGGGATATGTTCTAGTATTTGACAGTACAGGAGGGAAACTATAGCTAACGATAATTTATTATATATTTTTAAATAGCTAGAAGAAAAAAAATGGTAATTCTCCAAACATAGAGAAAAGATATTTGAAGTAATGGATATTCCAATTACTCTGAGTTGATTATTACACATTGTATACAGGTATCAAAATATCACATGTACCATCAAAATACATGGAATTATTGTATGTTTTTCCATGTTTAAGAATTATTTTTAAAGTTTCAGACAGTAAAATTTACTCTTAAGAGTATACAGTTCTATGGGTTTTGGAGTCATCATAATACAAACCAGTTTCATCACCTCCAAAAATTACCTTTGCTACTCCTTTGGTGATGACCGTCCCTTCCCCCCACCTTCTTAATTCCTGCAACAACTGACCTGTTCTCTGTTCCTATAGTTTTTGTCTTTTCCAGAATGTCATATAAAAGGAATTTTATAGTACTATGTAGCTTTTTGAGTCTGGACTCTTTCACTTATCAAAATGCATTTAAGAGTCATCCATGTTGGTACATGAATGAATATTTGGCATCTTATTATTGCTAAGCAATATGTAAATACTACCAGTTAATATAAATTTGGGTTGTTTTTAGTTTTTGACAGCTATTAACAATCTGATTATAAATACTTGTGTACAGGCTATCATGTGAACAGAAATATTCATTCCCTTTAGGTAAATCCTAAGAATAAGGATTACTGGATCCTTGGATAAGTGCATGTTTAAGTTTATGAGACTGCCAAACTATTTTCCAAGGTAGCTGTACAATGTTGCATTCCCTCCAGGAGTGTATCAGAATGTCAGTTGCTATGCCTCCTCACCAGCACTTGGCATTGTGAGTTTCTTTTTACTTTTACCAAGCTGGTAGGCATACAGTGCTAGTTCACTGTGAACTTGCATTTCCCTGATGACTTATGGTGTTGAGTATTTTTCCATGTGCTTATTTGCCTTCTGTGTATCTTCTTTGGTGAAACATCCGTTCAGATCTCTTACCCACTTTTTATTGAATTGTTTGCTTTCTTATTGTTTAATTTAAAGAGCACTTTATATACTCTAGATAAAAGTCTGTCACTGGGTATGTAATAAGGAAATATATTCCTCCCAACCTGTAGCTTATTTTGTGTCATCCTATTAAAAGCATCCTTTACAGAGAAAGAGGTTTTAGTTTTGATAAAGCCTAATTTCTTGTTGTTTCTTTTTCTTTTTTTTTTGAGTTGGAGTCTCACTCTGTCGCCCAGACTGGAGTGCAGTGGCCACTCCCGGCCACCGCAGCCTCGACCTGCTGAGCTCCGGGGATCCTTCCGCCTCAGCCTTCCAAGTAGCTGGAACGACAGGCGCGCGCTACCACCCCCGGCTAATTTTTTGATTTATTGTAGAGATGAGGTCTCGCCAAGTTTCCCAGGCGGGTCTCGAACCTGCGGGCTCAGGCAATCCACTCATCTCAGCATCCCAAAGCGCGGGATGTTTCTTTTTCTTTTATGGATTATGCTTTTGGCCTCTTTGCCTAACTCAAGGCAATGATCTTTTTCTTAACATCAAAAATGTTCACAACCCTCCAGAGACTTGCCCTTGAGCTCTGTTGGATCCATTAACTGAACAACTGCAAAATGACAAATTTTCATTAGTCACTGCAGGTTTGCTATGCTTTTGGAAAAAAATGGAGATCTTGTCTCCTCTTAGAGTCTTGTTTCCACTTGGTTTGAGCCCCGAGTTTCATGTGCAAATCTAGGGCTTTCATCATTCTAACA
Source organism: Tarsius wallacei (assembly GCA_963574415.1). Lineage (NCBI taxonomy): Eukaryota > Metazoa > Chordata > Mammalia > Primates > Tarsiidae > Tarsius > Tarsius wallacei. The sequence goes on along the minus strand of CAUYQG010114245.1, from coordinate 4,454 downwards.
CCTCACCTGATGTCCTTCTGTCTCCTTGCTTCAGGTAGGGCTCTTTGGTGCTTACAGACAGACTCTAGTCTGGCTTAAGTGTATCAGGAATTTATAGCTTCAGTGAGAGGAACAGAAAACATGTAGGGATGAAGGAGGATCCAGTAGTTTCAGGAAGGCATTTTATAGCTATAAAAGCAGGATATTATTCTTGCTCTGCTCTGGGAGTGGTCAGTCCACTGTGGGCTTCATGAATTAATTTTCAGACTCTTTACCCATTGATTCAGTGTTCAAATTCCAGATTGAAATGTGAAAAATTGCCTTTGTGGCTGTCCCTTTTTCAGAATGCGGCACTCAACTATCGATGCCCAGGGACTAGTTTGGGGTCATAAAATGAGGTCCTGGCTTCAGACTGGGTCAGAACGTCCTTTTGACATCAAACGAGAGAGCCAGAAATCCACATCAGTGTTCAATTCAACTCAACAGCCGTTGACCAACAGACTTGTGAGTGCTGCCAGTCTGTGCAGGGATAATATAAGTAGTGCATAATTTGTGCAAACCTTGAAAGATTGGAGTGGGATCCACAGATAGTGTAATAAGTAGGTCATTACCGGAGGCAAAGACATTTCAGAAAGAGAGGAGTGGATAGTTTGCTGTAGCAAGGTTGAGTGGTAGGGAGAGGATGATTGTGAGGAAGGCTGGAATCACAGGACAGAGCCTGTTGCAAGGGGCCAGGTCTGGACTTTCATCCAATCAGCAAGTGCGAGCAAAACCACAGGCTGGCTTCTTGAGGGGAGAGGGAGAAGTCACAGTGAGAGGAGTAGTCACAGAAATCAGTATGGCAATACAGAAGCCTGATTTCGTCGTGTATTGACTTGAGATACTTAAAACCAAATGCTATCATTTTGGTAATGTGTTCTTGCCAGTGGACACAGTAGAATATCATAGAACTATAGAATAGACAGGATTTTAGGTATCGTCTAGGGGAACCTCATATCTTGATGTTTCAGAAAGAGAAATTGAAACCCAGAGAGGTCTCGTGACTCACTCAAATTCATTTACAGTAATAATCCCAGGACTCTGCTATGGCCACTGTTCTCAGTGGCCTGGGTCACTTCCAGCAACAGAGCCGGACCTGATTTGAAGCTCCCAGCTCCCGCTTTCCAGGAAATTCCATATGAATAACATTATTTCCATGAGTAGTCTGCAAAACAGGGTCCTGTGGTCACATAAGTTGGGAAATCCTACATCCCCATTCTCTGGGACATATCGACATATGAAAGGATCTGAGGAGTCCATGTCAAGGTGTCTGTTTGACTCTTTTGATCCAGGTTTCCCATGTTTATTTACGGGACCGGTTTGCCTGAAACCTTCTAACTGAATTATCTGCCTGATGGGCTGAGTCACAGCCCGGATGAGGCTGGGAACCAATGAATTTACAGACTAGAAGCCAAAGTCCTGGATAGTGACAGTCTCTGGGTAGGTTTGCAGAGAGAACAAAACCCTCTCAGGCTCACATTCACTCTAAAAATTAGCAAGATCCTGTTCTTTAAGAATCCAAACAAATACATAATTTGTTTCTTTTGCTGTCATGAAACAGACAAAAGATATACTTTCTGTTAGAGATGTATGAAGTAATCAGGTCGTAGCCTTAAAATGTTATAAGGCACAGGAAGGGGGGGTGAATTTTTTCTAATTTCAGGCACACTCCATACATGTGCATAGACAGACATACAAGTTTTGTCCCTTCTCACCTCATGTCAGAGATGATGAATAAGACACAGTCCCAGACAGTAAGAAGCTCAGAGTCCAATACGGTCAGGATCATTTGAGGAAGGGCAGGTAAGAAGGGGTATTAGCTTCCTTAGTTCTCATTCCTAGCTAAAAACTCGAGTAATCAGCCAGGTGTGGTGGCTCATGCCTGTAATCTCAGTACTTTGGGAGGCTGAAGTGGAAGGATTGCTTGAGCCCAGGAGTTCAAGACCAGCCTGGGCAACATAGCAAGATGTCTTCTCTACAAAAAAATTTAAAAAATTAGCCAGGCATGATGGTACATGTCTGTAGTCCCAGCTACTCAGGAGGCTGAGGCAGGAGGATCTCCTGAGCCCAGGAGATCGAGGCTATGGTGATTGTGTCACTGCACTTCAGCCTGAATGACAGCATGAAATCCTGGTTCAAAACAAAAGCAAAAACAAAAACTGAGGAATCTAGCTTTCTGGAGACTCCAGGGTCTTTTCTTTGCAAATTAGTCACTAGATAGGAAACAAACATCTCGTGTCAAGCAAGAAGCAGTGACAGAGTCTGACGCCTTTCTTTCAAGTTCTGGCTGTTCTGGCTCTGTCCCTGCAGCTGTCATCTCTGGGTCTCCTGTGGGTTCCACTGCCCAATCCCCTGGCAGGGAGCATCTCTCAGGTGTGTCCCTGGATAGGGCTTCCTGCCAGCGAGCCTCTTGGCCGCCTGCCTCCTTCACACCGTGCAGATGGCTGGAGCCCTTCCTGGGCATTGCCAGAAAGGACTGGAAGTCACGCTCTCCTCATGAAGCCACTGCCAAGCTAGTTCAAGGAATGGGTGGCTGGATCAGGGGGTTTTTCTTCCTGCAGCTGTTGGGTTGCGTCTCTGCCAGGCACTATGCTAGGTGGCAGATGCAAGGTAGATACAACTCTGTTCCTCTTTTTTTTTTTTGGAGACAGCATTTCACTTTGTCATCCAGGCTGAAGTTCATGGCATGATCACAGCTCACCATAGCCTCGACCTCCTGGGCTCAGGTGATCCTTCTGCCTCAGCCTCCTGAGTAGCTGGGACCACACAGAAGCTAATGGTCTATGAGGAAGCAAGTCACAGCCACAGATCATGTCAATGACTGGCAAGGGCTACAACAGAGGTGTAAAGAGTGCGGAGGACACTGGTTCGAGCCTGGGAGCTGCAGGAGGACGCCTCTGGCCTTCAGGGCATTCCCCTCTTTTGGAACATGGTCCCACGTCTGGTGTACAGATGGCCTCTGGAAGGTGAGATTTGTTTCCTCAAAGAGAAACACATGTCTGGATCTCCTTTTTCCCTGTCACAGACCTAGTACCCATTCAGGGTAACACTCCCCTCTCCTGAGGGCTGGCCTTTCAAAGAGACCGTAGAGGGTGGCATTCTGGCTTTAGAGGATGACTCCCAGCTGGGTCTGAGGGTGGCCTTAGCTCTCTAGGTGATTATCTGTGCCTTTCCTCGGGTCACTGGGACAAAAATACCACTCAAACCCACCTCCATATTTATTGCAAAGAAAGATGAGATATCACCTGGTGTAATCGCATTGCAAAATTCAGTTTTGTGTTGTACTCTTATGTCTTTTTTATACCTTTCTCTAGTTGTCCTTTTTTTAGATTTAATTTAATTTTAAAGTTGTGGGGTCTGAGTCAGGATTGCACACATAAGTGGTTGAAGTACAAGTGAGGTTGTCGGCCTCCTGCTGGGCCTCACTTCGCCTGGATTAGGGTCAGGCACCCTTATTGATGTGATGTGCCCCGCCCCCTTCTCTGGTAGTGTCCCGCGACCACCAATCCCTTTCTTATGGTATTATGATCATTGTTCAGGGTTCACTTATGAGTGAGAACATGTGGTACTCAGTTCGCTGTTTCTGTGATAGATCACTGAATATGATGGACTCCACATTCATCCAAGTGGCTGCAAAGTCCATAATTTTGTCCTTCTTTGTGGCTTCCATCGTGTACATGTACCACATTTCTTTTATCCAGTCTACTTTGGGCAGCATGGTTGGTGGCAGGTATCATTTTTGTAGAATGATTTGAGTTTCTCCGGGTATTAAGTCTTTAAAAGTAGTCATTGGAGCAGAGTGCTCAAGATAGCATTATAAGATAATGATTTCTTTTTTACATTGTAGTTTAAAATTTTTATTCCTAGCTGGGCATGGTGGTATGTGTCTGCAGCTCCAGCCATTTGGAAGGCCTAAGCTGAAGGATCACCTAAGCCCAGCAGGCCAAGGTTGCAGGGGCCGTGAGCATGCCACTGCACTCCAGCCTGGGCAACAAAGAGTAAGACTCCACCTCAAAAAAAAAATATATTCAAATTTAGCAATCCTTTCTTTTATGGTTTTGAGTCCTGTGACTTTAAAAGGCCCTTCCTGGGCCATTGCTCTGTTGAATCCTGGTGGGTCCATGTAGCTTTTTGAGCTATGGCTGCCATGTTTCCTAGCCTTGGCCCCTCTCCCCTACCTTGGGGAGGTGAATCTCCTCTCTCTTCTCTCTCACTAATTTTCTTCCTTTCTTTCTTTCTTCCTTCCTTCCTTCCTTCCTTCCTCTCTCCCTCTCTCTCTCTTTCTTTTTTAGTTTGAGTCTCACTCTGCTGCCCAAGCTGGAGTACAGCAGCACACTCACGGCCACCGCAGCCCTGACTCTCTGGGCTCAGACAATCCCTCCACCTCACCCCTCCAAGTAACTGGAACTACAAGCACACACCACCACACGCAGTTA
>CAUYQG010114244.1:0-20474 GCA_963574415.1 Tarsius wallacei | reverse complement strand
ATTGATGTGTTAGAACATAGAAGCAATCTTGTTTATCCTTTCAAAAAAACAAGCTTTTGGTCTCATTGATTTCTTTGTATTATATTTTTGTCTTCTATGTCCTGAATTTGAGTTTTTATTTTGGTGATCTGGATTCTTCTGCTGAAGTTAGGATTATAGTGGTCTTGCTTTTCCAGCTTGCTTAGGTGATTTGTCAGGCTGTTAGATTGTGATCTTTCCATTTCCTTCATGTATGTTCATACAGATATGAATTCTCCTTTTAAGTACTGTTTTCCTGCCATCCTAGAGGTTTTTGGCAAAATGTTTCTTTGTTTTCATTTGTTTCCAGGTATCTTTTAATCTCTTTTTTGATTTCCATTTGACCCAGGAATTGTTTAGCATCATGCTATTTAGTGTCCATATCTTTGTGGGTTTGGGGGCAACTTTTTTGGTGTTTGTATTTAGTTATATTCCACTGTTAGACCACTTATTCTTGATAGGATCCATTGCTTGGGAGCTGGTGAGATCATTTGAAGGTAAGGATACACAATGGTTTTTTGTCTTTCCAGAGTTCTTGTGCTGATTTCTTCCCATCTGAGGGTGCTGATGCTTCACTCTCCTTTCTTATTCTCCTCCTTCTTCCTTTCTCCTCCTCCTCCTTCTCTTTCTCTTTCTCCTCTTCCGCTTCCTCCTTGTCTTCCTTTTCTTCCTCCTCCTCCTTCTCCATCTCCTCCTTCCTTTACTTGGAGTAGGGCTTTTACATTTTCTTTTCTTTTTTTGTCCCTTATAAGTGTGGCTATGGGGTATGTTGTGTATGGTGGATTGACTTTATTCCTGAGGACTTTTAGAGAACCAGTGTTCTGGACAGATCCCATGGTTTGCAGCTAGAGTCATGCTATGACTGTCTTGGAGGTTACTAGTTGATTGTGTTTATTTGTGCTCCATTGAATGGAAAGGAATGCCCCTCCTTCTTCAGGTATTTTTTGTTAGATGGCATCATTAAGGTTGTAGGCCTGTAGATGGCACTTAGAAGTAATTTCTGATAGCAGTCACTGTGCCACATGGACTTTCTGAGGACCACTGGCCTTCAACTGCAGTAATCAGGCAGGTATGATGTCCTCCTCACTCCTCTATGGCCTGGAGCACTTTTAAAGGTACTTTGAAGTCTTGACAGATAATTGCAATGTCTGTACAAACTCATCTTTGATGTTTGTTGATATTTTTCCACATGCATGCATGTTGAGTTTTGTTGTGCTTCATATGCCATGTAGTTTTGAATTGTATCCTGGACATTTTGACTATTACATTAAGAGATTCTTTGTGTTGTTTAAATCCTATAGAGAATTGCTTACTTTATCATGTCAGTTGATCTGGTTAGGTTTAGGCCAGAATTTCTAACTTGACTTTTGTAGGCTCTGATTCCAATATCAGTTTGGATTTCCTGATGTTGCAGTGCTATTTGCAGTGATCTTACATGTACCTGAACACAGTGTTCAGGTGAGAATCTGAGTGGAGATCTAGTGTTCATTTCTGTTCTTCAAGCCTGTTTTATGCTAATTGGAATCAAATTCACTTATGTACAATTAAAAGGTGAAAACAAAAGTTCATTAGAAACTTTATGGGTCATCTTCCAAGTTCCTCACTCTTCATAATCACCCTAGTACTTTCTGATTCTCTAGGGTACCCCTTTAAAGTCTTCTGGTTAAAAACTAATCACCTTTCATGATGGTACCACATTACCACATTTGAGTCCCAGAGAAAGAAGAGAGAAAAAATTTAATGGGTATTGACTCTTTCTTCCTGGAACAGGAGTTCCATTGAATGGAAAAGAATGCCTCCCTTTTTCAGAGTTTTGACTCATCCAGTTACTCCTAGCTATTACTGTTGCTGCTGTCATAAAATTTCCTAGTGGATGGCAATAGAATGGACTAGAATGCAACAGAGTAGAAGAAAAACAAAAAAAATCAGGGAGAGGAATCCACATGGTCTCTGAGCACTAGGGTCCCCTTTCATTAGTCAAGTGAGAATTAGAGAAATTTTTCTGAAACTTTCTGTAGTCACAGGAGTCACTTCTGGGTTTCTGCCTATGTTGACTCCATGTTGGAGAATAGTAGAAGGGGGGAAACTGGTAAACTCACCACTTCTTCAAAGGTACTTTGATTTCAGGCATTCTTCCCCAGTCTGTCTGTTGCTATTACTTTTCAAAACTCCCAAGTTTTCAAAATGCTCCATAAATTATGTTCAAGTTTTATAGTTGCATATAATGGGAAAGAAAGGATGGAATGTGCATTTGCTATTTCACCCAGACCCAAACCTCTGTTTTTATTTTTTGTTTTGTATTTAGCCAACATATCTTTGTTCAATTTCTTCCCCTAAGTCTCTAGTGACATTTTGAAAAGTGATATAGGATTTAAATACAACAAAATATATCAGTTTTAAGAGAACAATTTGATAAGTTTTAATTAAAAAAATAATCATTTATGAAATCACCGACCTAATCAAGAGATAGAACATTTCCATCACTCCAAAATAAGTGTATTTACAACACCTTCTAGTCAATCTTCAGGCCAACAATGACTGTTCTGATTTTCATCACAGTAGATTCGTTTTTGCCTGTTCTTAAATGTCATGTATATGGAATCATACAGCATGCAAACTTTTGTGTATGGCATCTTTCCCTCTACATAATATTTTTAGATTTTTCTTGTTTTTGTTGTGTCCAATCTGCTATTAATCTAATTTAATGTATATTTTGTTTTAGATATTATATTTTTTAATTATCAGTTTTCTATTTAGTTATTTTTAGAGTTTTGATATATCTTCTGAGTTTCTCCAAATCATCATTCATTACATTATACTTTACCATAACTTACCATTTTTATCAGAATTGTTCCAACATATAGTTCATCTGTGCATCTGTTTCTATTAACTATTTTGTCTCTTGACTACAACTCACATTTTCTATTTCTTTATATGCTTGTAATTTTTGATTGCATACTGGACATTGGGGATTATAAATTGTAGCAATTCTGGTTTTAGTTCTCTTCCTCTGAAGAGTATTGTGCTTTGTTCTAGTAGAAGTTTAATTGCTAATGGATTATCTTTCTTTGTGTAGCCTTTATTTTGGACTTTGTTAGTAAGAGTCTGTTGTAATTTTTCTATTAATCTTAAGACATATCCCATATTTCTAGAATTAGGTTTGTATCCCTAAGGTGTGAATTTTCGGAAGTTTCAATGGAAATACTAAGATACTTAACAAGCCCTTCTAACAAGACAAGAGTTCTACCAAGTCTATCTTACAAATGGTGGTGGCTGCTAAAATCTCTGCTCAGTTCTTTCAGCTTTCCTACTGTCACTCATTTTATGCTAGACTTCTTGCTGTCTTACCCTGGACACATGCATTTTAGGAATCAAGCAAAGATTTAAGTAAAATTTACACGAAAATTTTGGCATGGAACAATCTTTTGCTCCCACTTTTCTTGTATTTTCCACTTCAATTTTCAACCATTCTGGACTAAAATTTTGATTTCTCAGCTCAGTAAAAGTTCTGTTTTTTTCATGAGTTCTATTCCTGAGCTCTTTACTATGTTAACTGGGGAGTGCTCTTGGGGGAAGAGGAACTGAATAAATGTAGACCTCAACCAATTCTGTTTCCTTCTTTCAGGGGCCATATATCTTCAAGTTATTATTTTTTATCATTTTCCAATGTCTTCAAGTAGTGTTTATAAATATTTGCAACATTTCTAACATTTATAACTGTTATTATCAGAAAGCTTAAGTTCTACTAAGTTAAATACAGTGTTCATTATTTTGCATTTAATGTATCTTTTTATTCAGAAGACTTTTGTTCATATGTTAAAGTATTTTTTCTATTAGATTACTTTCTTCTACTATGTTTATTCATGAGATATGTATGCTTGGTCTTGTTTATTTCATCTAATTTTATGTTATGTTTTCTGCTTTTAATAATCCATTTGGGCAGGGTGTGGTGGCTCATGCTTGTAATCCTAGCACTTTGGGAGGCTAAGGTGGGAGAATCACTTGAGCCCAGGAGTTCAAAACCAGCCTGGGCAACACAGATCTCATTTATACAGAAATTACAAAAGTTAGCCAGGCATGGTGGCACATGCCTTTTGTCCCAGCCACTCAGGAGGCTAAAGTGGGAGGATTGTTTGAGCCAAGGAGATTGAGGCTTCAGTGAGCTGGGATTATACCACTGAACTTCAGCCTGAGTGACAGAGTGAGATCTTGTCTCAGAAAATCATCATCATCACCATCATCATGATCATCATCATCATCTCTGTTTAGTTTTTGGTTGATGTTGTCATTTTGTGGCCTTTATGTGACTGTGTCTATATTTATTTGTTTTAATGTGTGCTCACAAAGAATACAGCTTTATTCATTGCTCATAGTTGATTTCATTGTTCCATTATTCCATTCCCCCATCCCCAATAATAGTGAGACAAGTTTTTTCTTTGTTAATTAAGTGTAATTCAGTCTCCTTCAAGCAATTAATAAGATGATACTAGATTTAAGTTCAGTCCATTGGGAAATTCTTCTGCCTCTTTTATTTCATTCTCTTTCCCCCAAGGTTGGGTCCTTTGGCTATGTGATGAGGGGGAGGGTGGGGAAGAGTGAATCTTACTCTTCTGCCATTCTTAAGTCCTCAATGCAACATGTTGCCAAAGTGTTCCCGTGGTCTGTTCTTCTGGCACAGTAAAGACCTGTGCTGCCTGTTTTGTGGACTTGACCTTTGGATCAGCTCTCATTCTGTTGCTCCTCTGTGAAACAGTCAGGTTTTCTCATTGATCTCTAGCTTGAGTTGTCTCATTCTCGCTTATATTTTATAACACCATTATTCACTCTGATGGGATTACCAGCCAATACCTTTAGTTATTTTCTGTGCTCTCCCATTTCTTCCTACCAGGACAGGGAACTTTGGGACCATATCTGCCTGGCATCTGGGGATTGTGACTGTAGGGTTAGGGGAGTAAGTACAACTGTCTTAAGCCTATCTGCTTAGCATCTCTCTTACTGTTTCTATCCTATTCCTTGGCACAGTGTTTGACGTAGCACCATGCAGAATGTAGACTTTCTCTGGAAGCCAACAATAAAAAAATGCAAATTAAAGATTTCATTGTCTTAGAAGTTAACATTCACATACCTCTCTAGATCTTTTTATAAACTCTTACTTTAGAAAGACTATAGTTTTTATTTTTATTGTTTTGTTTTCCCATTTGTATTTTATTTTCATAACAGAATATCTGTATCTTATTTTCATTTGCTTTATTGTATCATTTTTTGGTAACTATTATATTTTTTAACATTTTGTTGGTCATTTTTCCTTTTTTGGCACTTTCTTGTGGAGAGATTTTGAACCTAGGACCTAGTATTTACTAAAAAGAGTATGAAGAAGGGTCAGGTGCATGAGCTGGAACAGTAGCAGTGTGGATTTCATTCTGTCATGTGGGAATAGGTCTTCCTGGTTCCAGTGCAATTCTTAACAGGTTTAATGATTCAGAGCAGTAGTCCTCAAATTTCAGTTGCATCCAAATCATCTGGTGAGCTTATTAAAACATAGATCATAAAATGCTTCAGGCCTGTGGTTCAGTAGGTCTGTGGTGGGGTCCCAAAATTTGCATTTCTAGCAAATTCCCAGGTGATGCCAGCCTGGAGATCACAGTCAGCGAATAATTTCAAATGTGTCTTCGGTTGACCAAGATCAGCCATCACATGCCCCCCTTTCGGCATCCGTCCTGCAAATGTAGTGTTTATCCTTCCATGTTCAGTCCGGCCTGCACCTCAGCTCATGTATCAGACAGGATCCACAGATGCCACTTCACACTGCCTGTAGACCTGAGATGTTATTCCAAGTAAGGAAGGAAATTTTGATTCTGTGGGACAGAGGCTTGTATTTATTTTCTCTTACCAGGGTCCAATTCTCAAGATATGTGGAAGCCACTTTTTATGGTTTTGCTTCAGAATTATGTTTCTTTCCAAGTCTCATCTAATTTGGATTTTTTTTTCTGCTTTTTAAAAAATTCTTCATGTTATTTTCAACTGATTTCATACAGTAGACTGAGCAAGAAATACCATTCTAAAAGGAAATGAAGTCCTGAATATCATGTTCTCAATGCCCATTTTAATTCCAAATATAGCTTGCATTTAAATATTTCAATCTTTTGCCTCTTCTGATGTATTAGTCAGGGTAGGTTAAGTATACACAGTAACAAACATCCCTTGAAATCTTAGTGGCCTCAAACGACAAATGATTTTGTTCCCTTGCATGCCCATTGTGGATTAGCAGGGACCCAGACTCATGGGGCAACCACACTGTAAATATTACTGTTCATCATGCCAGATGGAAAAGCAGATACAGCAAAGCTCACATTGATTCTTAAAATTTCTGCTAACATCATAGTCAGCAAAGCAAATTCCCTGGCCACAGCTAACTTCGAGTGGGAAAGGAAATACAATTCAGTGATATCCCCGGAGGGAACACCCCTAATCTGTTTCACAAATAGGTTTCCATAAGGTGACTCTTGAGTTTATAATCTGGGTTTTGTTTGTTTGTTTGTTTGTTTGTTTTGTTTTGTTCTTTTGAGTTGGCGTCACTCTGTCACCCAGGCTGGAGTGCAGTGGCATGCTCAGAACCACCGCAGCCTCGACCTCAGCCTTCCAAGTAGCTGGAACTACAGACATGCTCCACCATACCCAGCTATTTTTTTAATTTATTATAGAGACAATGTCTCATCATGTTGCCCAGGCTGGTCTCGGACCCATGGGCTCAGACAGTCCTCTTACCTTCACCTCCCAAAGTGCTGGGCATAGTCTGAGTTAATGTAAGGACACATCCTCATGTTTGCTTCTATTATGGAGTTTCTTTATTCCTTCATCACCTGCTTCCAGGTTCTCAAGAGGTTACACACACTTCCACAATTCTGTTCCATGCCTTCCCCAACCCAGACCCACAGCGATTGTCCACGTCTCCATTTCCAGGTCTCATTCTTTGCTCAGGCAAGGCCCTTGTTTTGCTTCATTTTATTTTATCATTATTTTATTTTAAAGATGCGGGGTACAATTCAGGATTAGGTATACAAGTGGACATTGTACAGGTGAAGCACCTGATCTCAATCCAGACAAAGTGGGGACCAAAGGAAGCCCAAGCTTGACCCTCGTTTCATAACAGAATCTGAGTGGTGCTCCCACAGAAAGCAGAGCAGCTCTTTTAATGTTTTGAAACAGCTCTATTGGGTCTTGCAAGTTTCACTGCTGTTTGTTAAAGTTTAGTAACACGGCAGGCAAGTATCTTGCTCTTATTGTGATCGTTTGAGAAAACATGAATGAATTTACATTAAAGAGTAAACTAAACTTCTGAACTCTTGAGAGTGGCTTTATGGGGAAATGTGAGTGGAGTGGTAAATTGTACCTAAAAGAGACCCTCTATGGAACAAGTTTATCAGGAAGTGATTTGGCATGAATGTGGCTGCCTCTGAAATAGATCTTCTGGTTCAGAACATAACCAGAAATGTTCTGATGTTTCAGTTAGATGAAGTCAGTCCCAGGTTCAAAATCTATTTTCATCCTGGTTTTATTTTCTATTCACATTTAACTTGGTTACATGTAGGCTCTTGTATTGAAAATACTCAGTAAACTTAAATAATTTGATGCCTGTAAGTCCCATTTCATATTTTGCACAAAACTCCTACTTCAAATGCCACCGTCCCCTTCAAATCTAGGATAAGTCTCCTGTAGAAGTTCTATGTGGCTGACTTTATAAAGGGATGAAAATCAGGCCAATAAAACTGTCTACACATATCAACTTGAGACCAGTTCAAGAGCATAAATGAACCCTAACCTTGGGTGAACTATGGTTCAGCCGAGACTGAAGGAGTTTCTAGTCCACGCATTTATGTATCTAAGGATTCCAGGCTATTTAAAAAAAAGGGTCTGTCCTTGGCACTAATGGGAAAGAAATAACATGCTGGCCCAGGAAGCTTACTGGAGAATGTGGGTCCTCAGGATTCCGGAAATCCTTACAGCAGTGACAGCGATGTGAAGATCTTTGATATATTCACCTGGTGGCCACTTCAGCTGTCGGAGCTTGTGTGGGGGCAGGAGAAAGCTGAGGCTTGGCACCTCTGGGTCTTCGCCAGTCACTGTGATGGAAGTCGCAGTGACCAGTCTGACCCATACTACGGTCAGAAGAATCCTTCGAGCCATGCTGCTGACGGTGGAGAAACTGCCTCGGGCTCCTGTTATTAATGGAAAATAAACTCAAAGAATATTGGCGCCTTTAAATTACAATATTTTCTAATAGAAATGCCAGAGAAAGTTTTAGATGCAAGGAAAAATGTTTCGCTGTAGGATTTCAAGAGGCAGGATAGCATAGCCTAAGCTCTGAAACCAGATTGCTTGGGTTCAAATCCCAGCTGTGCTCTCCAACCTTGGGAAATTTACTGAACCCTCTGTGCCTCAGTTTTTTTTTCTTTTTTCTTTGGGGAGGTGGGGGGTCAGAGTCTCGCTCTCTCACCCAGGCTGGAGTGCAGTGGCATGCTCATAGCCACCTCAGTCTCGACCTGCTGGGCTCAAGCAATCCTGCCTCAGCTTCCAAGTAGGCTGCAACCACAAGCATACCCCACCATGCTCAGCTAATTTTTTTATTTACTGTAGAGACGACGTCTTGCCAAGTTACCAAAGCTGGTCCTGAACCCCTGGTCTCAGACAATCCTCTTGTCTCAGCCTCCCAAGTGCTGGGATTACAGGTGTAGCCACCGCACCCGACTCTGTTTTCTAATCTCTGGAGTGTGATAATCCTACCTATCTCCTAAGATTGCTGTGAGAATTAAATAAGTTAATACATAGAAAACAATTAAAATAATGCCTTGATGCAGTGTTTAGTACACGTTAGCCATTATTATTTTTATTATTATTGCTATCATTTACCACTTATCGGAAAATAAGCAGACTAATGGCTTGTACAGTTTGCTTTCCTGCTGGACACTACTTACGGTTTATCATATTTAATCCTTACAGCAATACCAAGACATAAATATTGTTTATATGCTCTTTTTTCTGAGTTTGTTTATTCCATTCACTTATTGTGTACATATTTATTGAATGCTTCCCATATGCCAGGCACTGTTCTACGTATTGGGAACAGAACAGTAAAGCAAACAGAAAAAAAAAAGAAACTCAAGCTTCATGAAATGTACATTTCAGGTTAGGATTGACACGAACTAAAAATAAACAGGTAAAATATAGAGTGTGTGATATCATACGTAATAAGTGCTATGAAGAATAATTAAACAAGGGAAGTGAATCGGGGGGGTCAAAGGTGAGGGTGTTAAAATCTCAAGGAGACTGGTGAGTGGCAACCTCACGAGGTAGTGAGGTTTGAGCAAAGACCTGAAGCATGAATTTGTCATCAGTACTGTGTCCCAGCCAGACAAGATACAGAAATCCAAAGTGACAGAGGGCTTTGAATATTTGAACCAAGTATTCGGAAAAAATCACCCAAGCTAGCATTGTTGATGTGATTTGAATGCAGTTATGATGGGGTCTCGGGGGCGTAGGAGATCTTATGTAGCCTCGCAAGACTTTGTAAGGATTTTGGCTTTTGTTCTGCGTGGCTGGGACACAGTTGCCTTTTTGTAAAGGGTTAGATTCGTATTGATAAAGATTCAGATATATTGGACAAAAAGATCTACAGTTATAAAACTGTGATTTTGTATATTTTATCTGGTGCATGTTTTTCTTTGAATGTTTTATTGCTTTAGTCAGGAGAGTAAATCTGAACCTGTTTTTCCCTGTTAGTTAGAGGCAGGTGTTTGCCATTACGGCTTTTGCCTTTCATAATATTTCATGTAAATGACATCACACTTTTTGTGTTCTTTTGTGTCCGGCTTCTCTCATTCAGCATAATGCTTTTGACACGCCTCCATGTTGTATGTATCAGCATCTTTTCCTTGCTATTTCTCTGAGTACAACTTCCTGGTATGCATGAAAGAGAGTTTGTTTATCAGTTCTGAGTGACCAATAAGTTTAAACTTTTACTGAGGAATAATGGGCATTCAATAAGTCACACGTGATTAGAATCATACATTGTTTAATTTTGACCTAGAATGTACCTGAGAAATCATGACCGCAATCAAGATAACGACCTTATCTATCACCTGCAAAATCTTCCTCATACCTCTTTATAAATCCCCCCTCACATCCCTCTTCACCCCCATGCCCAAACAACCATTGATTAGCTCTCTAAATTAATATACGTGTGTGTGTGTATGTGTGTGTGTGTGTGTGTGTGCAATGCAATCAGAGTCTCTGTTCTATTTGGTCTGGTGTTTTCTCACTCATAATGAAAGCATATACCTATCCTAAGACTTACACATAAATTTTCTTGGCTGCTTTATTTACAATAGCCCAAGACTGGACCCAACCTAGATGTTCATCAATAAGTGATGAACAAACAGGTTGTAGCATATACATACAATGGAATACTACTCAGCAGAAAGAAATAGTGTGTTGCAATACCAAAAATATATATGAATCACTAATCACGCTGCATGAAAGAAGCCATGACAAAAATAGCACACACTGTAAGATTCTATTTATATAAAATTCTAGAAAGTGAAAACTGGAGTTACAGAAAGCAGGCAAATAGTTGCCTGGACATGGAGAGTGGTAAGGAGGTAGAAAAGAAAGTGATCACAAAAGAATATGAGGGATCTTTCTGGGATGATGAATATGTCCACTCTCTTGCTTGTTAATGATGGCTTTATGGGTATATACATATGGAGACCCACTAAATTATACATTGTAAGTATGTGTGTCTTATTGTATATCAATGATATCTCGATAAATCTGTTCAAGAAAAACACAAAAGTGACTGGGGAACCTTTACTCCATAAAATTAATTGAAATAAGATAGCTACTAAAATGTTTTGAAATTATATTTAGAAACTAGACATTATACACATATGCAGAAAGCAGATTCGTGACAGCCAAGGGCTGGGGTGAAAAGGAGGATTAATTGCAAAAGACAAGAGGGAAGTTTGAGATGGTGGAAATGGTCTACATCATGATTATACCATGCCTACATGATGACACATCTATCACAATTTATTGAGCTATACCCTTGAAATGGGTGAATTTCTTAGTATGTAAATTATACCCTGCAAAAAAAGTTGATTTAAAAAATCAAGTTCTCACATATCAGTAATAATTTGGAATGCAAATGGGTTAAATTTTTCACTTAAAAGACAAAGTCTGGCTGAATGAATTAAAAAAACATGACACAACTATATGCTGCCTACAAAAATACTCATCTTACCTATAAAGACAAATATAGACTGTAAGTAAAGAAATGGAAAAGCAGCTATTCTATGCAAATTAAAAATGAGAAGGATTAGCTATACTTATACCAGGTAAAATAGACTTTAAGTTAAAAACAGTTAAAAAAAAATGACAATGAAGATTATTGTATAATGAATATAATGATAAAGAGGTCGATTCAGCAAGAGAATGCAACCATTCTAAACCCATATACACTCAACACCAAAGCTCCCAGATATATAAAGCAAATATTATTAGAGCTAAAGAAAGAAACTAAATGAAAAATTTAAAAATTTATTTAAACAAAAGAAAATCAAAACACAACTTACCAAAATCTACGGTACAGCAAAGGCAGTGCCAAAGTAAACAAACACCTACATCAAAAAAGAAAGATTTTAAATAAACAATCTGCAACTCACCTCAATGAACTAGAAAAGCAAGAGCAAATATAGCTCAAAATTGGTAGAAGGAAAGAAATAATAAAGATCAGAGCAGAACTAAATGAAATAGAAATTTTAAAAGCAATACAAAGGATGAACAAAATGAAAGTTTGCTTTTTGAAAAGGTAAACAAAGTAGATAAACTGTTGGCTAGACTAACCAGGAAGAGAGAAAGAGCGAGAGAACGAGCCAAATAAACAAAATAAGAAACAAAAAAGAGAACATTACAACTGATACCACAGAAATACAAAAGATCATCAGAGACTATAAAAAACAACTATACGCTAGCAAACTGGAAAACCTAGAGAAAATGAATTCCTGAAAACATAGAAACTTACCAAGATTTAATCAGGAAGAAACAAAAAGCCTGAATGGACCAATAATGAGTGATGACACTGAATGGGTAATTAAAAATCTCCCAACAAAGAACAGCTCAGGACTGGAGGGATTCACTGCTGAATTCTACCAAACTTTCAAGAAAGAACTAATATCAGTTTTCCTTAAACTATTCCAAAAAAAGTAAAGAAGAGGAAATTCTAACTCATTCAATGAAGCCAGCATTAGTTGCCCTGATCCCCAAACCAGACAAAGATGCAACAAAAAAGAAAACTACAGGACAATATTCCTGATAAAAATAGATACAAAAATCTTCAACTAAATACTAGCAAACAAAGATCAAGTGGGATTTATACCAAGAATGCAGTGATGTCTCAACATATGAAAATCAGTAAATAGGATATAGCATATAAACAGAATAAAGGACAAAAACAACATGATCATCTCAATAAACACAGAAAATCATTTGATAAAATTTAGCATCTCTTTATGATAAAAACTCAAAAAACTAGGCAAAGAAGGAACATACCTCAACAAACTAAAGGCCATATATGACAAACCCGCAGCTAGAATTATACTTAATGTGGAAAAGCTGAAAGCCTTTTTTCTAAAAACTGGAACAAGACAAAGATGCCAGTTTTCTTTTCTTTTTTTTAATTGAAAATACTTTTTACTGACTCGTCAAATTAGTTACACGTCCTGATGCCAGCTTTCATCACGCACTGTTCCACATAGTACTGGAAGTCCTAGACAAAGCAATTGGGCAAGACAAAGAAATAAAAGGCATCAATAATGGAAAAGAGGAAGTCAAACTGTCCCTCTTTGCAGGTGAGACGATTTTACAAGTAGAAAAACATAAAGACTCCCCCAAAAAATCTCTTAGACCTGATAAGCAAATTCAGTAAAGTTACAGGATACAAAATCAACATACAAAAATACATTTCTACACAACCCACAACCCCTTCGGGTCCCCTCCCACTGTGGGAGCTTTTTCTGTCCTCTCAATAAATCATGCTTTCTCAAAAAAAAGAAAGAAATTAGTAACATTTCTGTACACCATTAATGAACTAGCTGAGAAAGAAATTTGAAACGGCAATCTCATTTACAACCATGACAAAAAATATGTAGGAAGAAATTTAACCAAGGTTGTGAAGGATCTCTACAAGGAAATCTACAAAACACTGATGAAAAAAATTGAAGAGGGCACAAACAAATGGAAAGACATTTGTGCTCATTGAATGGAAGAATTAATGTTAAAATGATATTGCCCAAAGCAATCTACAGATTCAATGCAATCCCTATCAAAATACCAATATTGTTTTTTACAGAAATAGAAAAGGAAACTCTAAAACTTGTATGGAACCAAAAAAGAGCCCAAATAGCCAAAGCAATTCTGAGTAAAAAGAACAAAGCTGGAGGCATCACACTACCTAACTTCAGGGCTACAGTAATCAAAACGATATAGTATTACTACAGAAACTGACACATAGACCAATGGAACAGAATGGAGAACCCAGAAATAAATCTATGTATTTACAGCCAACTGATTTTCAACAAAGGTGCCGAGAGCATTAGGGAAAAGGCACCCTCTTCAGCAAATGGTGCTGGAAAATTGGATATCCATATGCAGAAAAATAAAACTAGGCCCCTATCTCTCACCATACAAAAGTCAACTGAAGATGGATTACAGACTTAGATGTAATACCTAAAACTATAAAACTACTAGAAGAAAACATAGGGAAAAAACTTCAGAGCACTGGTCTAGGCAAAGATTTTATGTCTGAGACCTTAAAAACACATGCAACAAAAAGAAAAATAGACAGATGGGACTTTATTATACTAAAAAGCTTCTGCACAGCAAAGAAAACAGAGCGAAGAGACAACCTGTTGAATAGGAGAAAACATGTAAATGACAAAGGACTAATATCCAGAATATATAAGGAACTCAAGCAAATCAACAACAAAAAAAATCAAATAATTCAGAATAAAAAATCAAATGTCCAACAGGTATGTAAGAAAATGCTCAGCCTCTCTAATCTTCAGGAAAATGCACATCAAAACCACATTGAGATATCATCTGCCCCAATTAGAATGTCTATTATTTAAAAGATTTTTTAAATGACCAATTCTATAAGGATGTGGAAAAAAGGGAGCTCTAAGACACTATTGGTGGGAATATAAATTAGTACAGTCACTATGGAAAACAGTATGGATATGTCTCAAAAAACTAAAACTAGAGCTACCATTCAATCCCACTACTGGACATTTATCCAAAAGAAGATAAATCCATACATCAAAGAGGCACCTACCTGTACTCCCATGTTTACTGCGGCACTACTTGAAATAGCCAAGATATGGAAACAACCTAAGTATCCATCCACAGATGAATAGATTAAGAAAATGGTGTATGTGTGTGTGTGTGTGTGTGTGTGTGTGCGTGTGCGCGCGCGTGCACATGCACGCACGTGCCTGTGTGTACAGAATACTATTTGGCCATTAAAAATGAAATTATGTCATTTTCAGCAACATAGATAGAACTGGAGGTTATTATGCTAAGTTAAATAAATCAGGCACAGAAAGACAAATATTGCATGTTCTCATGCATATATGGAAGCCAAAAACCTTGAATTCATGCTCCTTTAACTTTAAGGATTTGGTGTTCCCTGTATCACTGCTACTCTTAAATTCTGGAAGCTTTGCTTTTAATTATCTGACAGAATAATGTCTCGAAAGAAAAACAGACTTATTGGGAAAGATCCTCATCGATCACTAGATCTCTAGAAGACATATCACCCATCTCATTGAAATTCACTGGGCACATATTGGGCGTCCACTGTGTGCCAGGCACGGTGTCAAGCCTTGGTGGCATTGCGGTGGGCTACAAACACGGGCTCCGGGGTCAGGCTGTTGGTTCAAATCTCAGCTCCACTAATAATAAACTGCTGAACGGAGGACAAGTTTTAACTCATCTTGCCAGACATTTTCTTTTCAGTAAAATGGGGTGATAATAAAACCAATTTAAAGTTAGTGGTGAGGATCAAAAGAGATGATCTGTACAAAGCATGTGGAACAATCCCTGACACATTTTATGTACAAGTTTGATAATGGAAAATATGTTTGCTTGTGCCGCTGTGTTTTGCTAATAACATTTAGTACCAATTATTTTTTCATCTATCCTATAAACCCTGTGGTTATTAGAAGTACTTCACACTAGTAATCTTTATGTCTGCGTAAAATATATATTTTTTTGCATAAGCACTCAAAAATTACTCTATGGTTGTTAAGCATGTGAGATATTTGTGTTGAACTCAAGGATCCCAGATAATGGCAGTGACCCTCCAAAAGACAAGGGCCCGTCCAGAGTGAATGTGCTCTGGGACCCAGGGGAAGGGGGAGGGCTGGCTTTGCAGAACGTCAGCATGAGTTACAGCTGCACAGAAACAACTTTGCATGTGTGGGTATTGACCTGGACCACCGTTAGCAGCCCATCTTTTTGCTTGACATTTGATTAAAACCATGGCAGCAAAGAACTGGAGGTTAGGGTTTGTATCACTCCTTTCTTCTCTATCATGACATCATACTACCTCCCTGGGACCAGGGCAATAGAAAGATAATTTTTACAAGACCAGTAAATAACCTTCAAGCAGATAAAGGATGATTGCACGAGGGATGGTGTATTGTTAATTCTTCTCCATCTCTACAGCAGACGGACAGTGAAAGTAGGTTTGGTATTTCACAGGAGAAATAGAAGTTGGCCAGTAAAAAGTGCTTCCTGACAAGGGAGTTATTAAATGCTGTAGTGTTTTATCAAGAATTCTTACTAGAAACAATTTTAAAAGAGCAGAAGTAGTTGCCTATCTGGAGTGGTTAACTCAGTCTTGTTTGGCGGTAGTGGACAGAGAAAAGTTCTTGTCAACCCATGGATGTGGTGAAACGGATAGTGATACTCAACAGATGATTCCTGAGCTCTTGTTCTGCGCCAGAAGTTCTGAACGCTGAGGACACAGAGATGAACCAGTAGGCCCTGCTGTCAATGAGCTCGGGGTGTGGAACCAAGGGTGTACATCCAGGGGCTCTAGGAGTCTTGGGCTAAAGAGAGGTTGAAGGCCGTGGGAAGCCACGGGTGACTGATCATGTGTTTCTCATACCAGACCTTGGAAACCCGATAGATGTCCTGAGGCTGAGTGTAGCAGGAGTCTACCCATTCGGCATGCCCAGATGAATGAGGTGAGCCCTCTGGATTCAAGCAGAATAAGTGGCTACGAGGGTGACCCTTGGGCTGGTCAGTCTTGGTTTCCGGTCTGAAATTATAACCATGATCCTAACCAGGCAACTCTTTCTTACTTCTGTCTCTCACCGTTGTGAGAGTCTGGAATCTAGGATTCCTCACTGCTACCTCTGGAAGACCTTAAATAGCCTGGGAGAGGTTTACTGAAGAGAATTTGCTATGGGCAACCTACTTGGCTCTGAGAATGAACAGCCCCAAAGACACTGACCCCTCACCTTGCTGGGGCAGTTCAAGTCACTGTTAGAACAGTCTTAGGCAACGAGGAGAAAAGACTACTGTACTCTGAGTGACTGGGCCTACTGACTTAACTCCAAACATTTCCTCTGCATCTGTAAGGAAAGGAGGTAAGAGTTGACGACACTGATTACAGAGCCTGGCAAATCATGAGAACTCATAAATTGCAAATTGCAACAGTGTTTATATTAGCATTCTTGTGGGTCTGACGCCTAGCCAGCAAGGCTCATGCAATCTTTTCTTCCTTCTGACTTGGCTATGGCGTCTGCTGACTTCATCTTTGTACGGAAGGAGTGTGACAAGCTGCCCTTAATTTGCCATGGGACACAGGATCCAATCGATCCATATTGTCTTTGGGGCCCAATTCTCAGCGGCCCCTGAAATATCTGGCGTCCAGGAAAACGAACCCACAGAATGGAAGAGGAGATGAATGGTAGAATGGTGAGTAGAGAGAGAGAGAGAAAAAAAAGTGTAAAACTCTAGGGATACCAATATTTTACATACACGCTTAATGATGAAAAGTGTTTCTTTGCATTGCTGTGTGTTTAGTACCCATTGGTTTTTTAGTCTAAACTGCAAACTCTGTCATTATTAGAAATCCCTCGTGCCAGTCTTTTGTCTGCACAAAATAGATGTAGATAAACACATGCTCTTTGACCATTTAGAAGAATCTTGCTAAGGGTATCCAGAAAGTGGAGCAATGGTTGCAATCTCAAATGTTATCTTCTGGATCCCCACAGTAGGGTTATTAACTGTTCTTGGGACTACCCAAGGCCTACTTACAACTTTTCCATTGCCCTAAACAGACCAACCGCCACTTGTCTGGGAACGGCCTATTTGATTCCAGCACTTTTAAAAAACCACTGTCGGTTGCTGATCTCTCTCCCACTTTCCCTCCAGAGATCTGACCACAGTCCCCTCCCCAGATTCTCTCCCCAGCTCTCAAATGTCTCTCTCACAACCCTTTTAATTCTGCAACCGAAAACAAGATGAGCCCTGCTCACAAGTGCCTCCCGTTTCCCATCAGTGCTCGTCCTCAGTATCTTGAAAATTAGTGATTTGGGCAGAGCACAGGACATCAGGAATATTTTACCCTGGGATGTCTGTGTGTGGAGAAGGGATGGGGGTGATAAGTGAGAGCCCAGCGCCAACCCAGGCAGCAGCCTTAGTGTCCTATTCTTCGTCACAGATGGGACGATGCAGGGTGTTTTGTTCTCTGTCCGGCTGCTTCTTCCGGTAACATGTGGAACAAATGTCTCTTTTGGACTATGATGGGGTAGCGTGGATAGGTCTGTAGCATCACTGCCTTTGGACTCTCAGCTGGTTTTATTTCCTATTGAAGCTTTAATGGAAACGCATACACAGCAAGTCAAGGCCTGTCCCTTTTCCCTTTTTTCTTTTTTTTTTTTTCTCTTTTTCTTTTTTTTTATTTCTTCCAGGAGTGCTGATGATAAGGAAAGCGATGTCTAAATCTTCTTAATGGTGTTTATGCAAGCAGTTTTGCTTAGCTGCAGACTGCATAACCCCCTCCCCTCCCATCGCCCTGCTAATATTGCTGCTTCATTCCTTTCCCTGTTGGCTATTACTATGGACTACAGCAAATCTAAAACTAAATAATCCCCTTAGTGTCAAGTTTTCGGGGCTGAGCAAATAAATCTAACGAAATGCATTATCTAGGCAGAGGAGGCTGTTGTAAGGGGGAAAAGATGAAGGCTATTTTATTTGAAGGCAGAGAGTAAACCGTCGAACGTTTGGGGCTCAGTTGTAATTTTAAGTATTGTTATTTTATTTTGCTTAACTATTGGACATGCCCTTTTTTGATTGTAATTAAAAACCCAGCAAAGCTTCCAAAGGCTGGCATTAAAGTGGGGGAAGGAGAGAGTGAGGATCCAGTGAGGGAACTATGCAAATTCCTTCCGCTCCAGATAGTTTTAATGTTCTGATGAGGCCAAGGGTGCAGTGAATAAATAACAGCATCTTTTTTTTTTTGCCCTTCTCTCTCTTCTGCACCCTCTTATACCTAGGATGGGGCTTGGAGCAAGAGCAGAGGCAATGGCAGAAGAGAAACGGATAGCTTCATGTATTCAGGAGAAGAAATCCCAGTGTCTGTATTATCTGCTGGTTGAAGCATCTTTCCATCTGTAGAGAAAGGAGGCGTTCCCATGCCCTGCCTACCCATGTCCAGGCCAGCTCAAAGGTCTAGCAGAACCATGGGTAAGTATCTGAGCTTAGCTGAGCCCTGGCCTGCTAAGGTGCTCCTTATTCTGCTGGCTTTTGCTACCTTGGGTTTTTTTAGAAGTACCCTCAGACAGAGAACCAAATAAAAAGCACAACCCCATTCACAACAGTCACAAAAAAAGAAAGAAATGAAATACCTCGGCATCTTCCTAACCAGAGATGTGAAAGATCTTTACGACGAAAACTACAAAACACTGCTCAAAGATGACAAAAACATTCCTTGCTCATGGGTTGGAAGAATCAACATTGTTAAGATGCCCATCCTATCAAGGCGATCTACATATTCAGTGCAATACTATTAAATTACCAGCATTATTCTTCTCAGACCTGGAAAGAACAATACAGAAATTCATGTGGAAAAGACCACAAATAGCCAAAACAATCCTTAGCAAAAGAAACAAAGTGGGAGATATCACACTTCTATACTTCAGACTTTATTATAAGGCTACAATAATCAAAAAACCTGGTATTGGTACAAGAATAGGCACATAGACTAATGGGACAGGACACAGATTCCAGAAGCAAAACCTCATTTCCTCAACCAATTCATCTTTGACAAAGCCTCCAACAACAGCCACTGGGGAGAGGAGAAGCTTCTCAGTAAATAGTGCTGGGAAAACTGACTGATCACATGCAGAAGAATGAAACAGGATTCCTACCTATCACCGTATACAAAAATCAACTCTAAATGGATCAAAGACCTAAACATGAATACTCAAACGTTAAGAGTCTTAGAAAATGCAGGAGACACGCTTATGAAAATTGGAATAGGCAACCAATTCCTGATCAAAACCCCAAGTGATCATGCCAAAAGAGATAAGATTGACAAATGGGACTTCATTTAACAGAAAAGCTTCTGCAAAGTAAAAGAAACCATCACGAGAGCAGGGAGACAGCCCACAGAATGAGAAAAATATTTGCCAACTGCATATCTGACAAAGGCCTAACATCCAGAATCTACAAGGAATTCAAATGTGCCGAAAGGGAAAAAAACAGCCTCCTTAAAAAGTGGGCAAAAGACGTGAATAGACATTTCTCAGAAGAAGACACATACAAGCAAACAACAGACACATGAAAAAATGCTCAGCCTCACTCATCACCAGAGAAATGCAAATCAAAACCACATTGAGATGCCACCCAACTCCAGTAAGAATGGCCATCATTAATAAAACAAAAAACAACAGATGCTAGCAAGAATGTGGAGAAAAGGGAACACTTCTACACTGCTGGTGGGAATGAAAAGCAGTTAACCTCTATGGAAAACAGTGTGGCAATTTCTAAAAAAACTAGAACTTGACCTTCCATACAACCCAGCGATCTGCCTTCTGGGAATATTCCTGGAGGAGCTTAAATCACTCTACAAAAAAGATACCTGCACATGCATGTTTATTGCAGCACTATTCACAGTAGCAAAAAAAAAAAAAATGAAACCAACTGTGCTGCACATCAAAGCTTAAAGATTTTTTTTTAAATGTGGTACATATACACAATGGAGCATTATGAGCCATAAAGAAGGACGAGCATATGGACTTCACAGAAACTTGGATGAGTCTATCATACTCAGTGATCTGTCACAAAAACAAAGAACTGAGTATGGCATGTTATCACTCATAAGCAGGCCC
>CAUYQG010114241.1:0-17218 GCA_963574415.1 Tarsius wallacei | reverse complement strand
ACACTCTCTCGCCTTTCCACTATCCACCATGGGATGACCAGCAGGAAGGCTCCCACCAGATGTAGGCTGTCAGCCTGGGACTTCCCAGCCTCCAGAACTGTAAGAAATCAGTCTCCATTCTTTATAAATCGCCTAGTCTTTGGCTTTCTGTTATAACAAAGCAGACTGAGATGCCTATAGGACGACAGACAGAACTCCAAGGAGAGTTGTCTGGGGCCATTGAATACCAGGGCAAACCAACCTGCCCAGCCCAGTCTCCCTGAGGTGTCATTGTGTGAGAAGAACAGGGCAGTCATGGGCATTTGCGGTGTCTGAGTCATCCAGCAGAGGTGAAGTTCAGTTCCATTATACTGCATAAGAATCACAGGAGTAGGGGCAGAGCATTAGGCTTGCATAACACCGGCAAAAACAGCCTGCCCTGGCTACAACCATGTCTGTTTTTGGAAGCATCGACGGGTTTAGTCGTTGGTAAAAGCATCACCCAGAGTTTGCTCCCCAGAAGAAACACTTCCTAAGAGGTGGACATGAAACTCCTCCCTGGGGCAGCTTTCCCTCTGTGTGCCTTTGTCAGAAAAAGCCATTTTCTGGGGGTGAAGCAGAGTTGGACCCGGTGGCGCATGGAGAGAAAACCTGGACTGGGCAGAGTTAGCCAAATACAGTTTTCTTAGACTGAGGAGTTAAGCTTTTCCTGTTTTGCAAAGTGTCTTTTTTAGTAGAGATTTGTTATGTTCTTGGAAGAGATTTTACTTTCTCAGCAGGGAGTTACATTGCCCCAGGTCTGTAAGATAGAGCCTGTTCTTGGGAGTTGTATGTGTTCTCCAGGAGGCTGAAGAACTAGATCTGAGTTTCCGTGGGAACAGGAGGGCTCTGCAGACTTGAACTTGACCTTCCACTAAAGGAAAGACTGTGCAAAGGAAGCGGATGTATCTCTCGGAGGCAGTCATTTAAGTCTGAGTACCCCAGAACGTAGGAATGTTGAGTGATGACTTTCAAAGTCACTTCATTTTTCCCACTCAAGGCCATAATGCAAGTTCTTTTTTTAAAAATTAAATTTATTTATTTATTATAAAGATGTGGGGTACAATTCAGGGTTAGGTATATCATAATGCAAGTTCTTATGGGGGAGGAGGGACTTCCCTGGGAAGAGTGGCCATTCCCACTAGCAACTACTAGCCTGACTCTAGGTCAGGAAATGAAAATTTGAAAGTTGAACTTTTGACTGGGGAGGGGAGTGGAGGGGAGAAAATCCCTTTTCTCCTGCATGTTCGGGTCCGTTTCTCTGGCTCCCACAGCGGTGTATGGCACGGTGGGTCTGGCCTCTTGGAATCCCGTGGCGGTGCACAGAACTGTGGGGCTGGCCATACATTTGCAGCTGGTTTAGAGCTCAACACGACTGGGAACACCAAAGATGAGACCAGACTGAAAGCTGAAAGCTCAGAAGTAGCTGCATCTCTTTGAAGGTATCAGTTGTTCTTCGGGTTGTATTTTCTTTTTTTTAACACCTCAGTGAAGTTTGGCTGCAAGTGACTGCCTGGTTCCCAAGATGTTTGGGGAGAATAGGGAAGGCAGGTCCTACACTGAAATGAAGCAGCAAAGATGGCCAGGGAGGCCACAGGCAGAGGGCAGAGGTACGCAATGGGGCAGAGACCACTCCAGGGTCATCGGCAGTCGAGTGGCAGTCAAAACGCAGGCTTGGGAAGAACCACTCCTGGGCAAGTGGGGACAGCACCCTGGGGCACAGAACTCTCTAGAGGACATGCGGAGGGGTGCTAATTCCTCACAATTCGCAAGTCAGGTTTGGAGCCAATATAACTTGAGTATTTCGTGGAAACAATCTCTAACGATAAATCATCCGGGCCTCAACATTTGGGAGACACTTGGAACCGGAAGACTTGGGTTCAAAAATTATACCCACCGTTTATTAGCTCTGTGACATCAGGCAATTGGCCCAAAGCCACTCAATCTTCCTTACACGACAGAAGAGATACCTAACATTTACCTGTCAGCCTCTAGAGATTGTTTTAAGGATCAAAGGAGATAAAGCTCAAATGTATTTTGTAGGCCGGGTTCGGTAGCTCGTGCCTGTTATCCAGCACTTTGGGAGGCCGAGGCGGGAGGATTGCTTGAGCCCAGGAGTTCAAGACCAGCGTGGACAACATAGCGAGACCCCGTCTCTACAACAATTTAAAAACATAGCCAGGTGTGGCGGTGAGCACCTGCGGTCCCAGCTAATCAGGAAGCTGAGGCAGGAGGATTGCCTGAGCCCAGGAGTTCAAAGCTGCGGTGAGCCATGATTGTGCCACTTCTCTCCAGCCTGGGCAACAGAATGAGGCCTTGACTCAAAAACAGATACAGACATAGAGATACAGATACACAATAAATAGCAAAATACTATGCAAACTTAAAGTATTATTTTATCTTTGAAAGTTTTCCAACTGAAAAGATAAAACATATTATTATTATTATTATTTTTGCTTTTACTAATAATCTGTGTCCCTAACAAGCACTCCAAGAGGATCCTATCCAGCAGGTGTGGGGAACACAGAAGGCATCTCTCTGGGTTATTAGTTCCACTGTCACCCCATGGGAGAAAGGACTGTCCCCAGGAGGCAGCACATGGGGGGGTGGGAAGGGGGTGTGGGTGACATACTCTTTTCTGACTTACAGGAAAAACAAAAACTGCCTCTAAAGTGAATAAATAAAATTCAGAAAAAAGCAGCTCAGCATATGCCCAAGATAACCAAACAGAAAAAAAAAGTTTTCAAGTCGCATAATGACAGTTTAAAAAATATTAACTTTCTGAGTAAAAATTTGTGAGACAATCAGACAGTTGATGAATCAACGAGTTCTTCTTCAATTAACTTTAATTGGCCAGCATTAAAGCTCTTAGGCAGGGCACTGCGGAAGATATAATGTTAAACAGATATCTGGCTTGCCCTTAAGGAGCTGAAATCTTTTTTTTTTTTTTTTTGAGTTGGAGTCTCACTCTGTTGCCCAGCCTTCGGTACAGTGGCGTGATCATCACTTATTGCAGCCTTGAACTCTAGTCTCAATCAATACTCCTGCCTCAGCCTCCCAACTAGCTGGGACTATAGGTGTGTGCCACCATGCTCAGCTTAATTAATTAATTAATTATTGAGTCAGAGTCTCACTCTGTCGCCCAGGCTGGAGTGCAGTGGCACACTCATGGCCACTGCAGCTTTCACCTGCTGGGCTCCGGTGAGCTTTCCGCCTCAGCCTTCCAAGTAGCAGGAACTACAGGCACATGCCACCATGCCTGGCTAATTTTTTGATTTATGGTAGAGATGAGGTCTTGCCAGGTTGCCCAGTCTGGTCTCAAACCTGTGGGCTCCACAGATCCACGGAGTGTCCAACCCGGACATCTACATATATAGATAGATAGATATAGCTATAGCTATAGCTATAGATATAGATAGATGTATGTAGATAGATGTATAATCATTTTTATTCTTTAGGAAAACAAAAGTCCAGTCCCTGAAAGAAGCATAGAGGCTGTTTTTTCTTTTAAATGGTTAGGATGAAAAGTTAGCCCTTTGGAGATTCTGATGTTATTCTGCTTTTAAAAGCTGCACCAAATCTGAACTTCAATAGCCAGGGCAGATCAGGCCATATGTGCATACCAGTGAGGCCTGTGCACTCACCACCATTTCCTTCCCTCTGGGCTGCCCTGCCCTGCCCCGCCTATGTACCACCTCCTTCTTTCCCCATGCATGGCCAAAGCTTTGAGCTCTCTGAGATTTCTCGTTTTGCAGCACTTAACCACATAAAGAAGGGCTTGGGCAGCTGCAGGTATGTTCACCTCAGCAATTCTAGAAAATGCTTTGTAATTACTAAGCAGAAAGCATGTAGTCTGAGGGGGCTGGAGGACTAAGTCTTCAAGTACAAAATCTGCTTCCATTTGGCACTTTGTTTCTCGCTCTTCTGGTGGGATGGGGAAAGAGGGAAGCTTTAAGCAGCTGACCAGGCCGGATGCGGTGGCCCACGCCTATAATTCCAGCACTTTGGGAGGCCGAGGTGAGAGGATTGCCTGAGTCCAGGGGTTCAAGACCAGCCTGGGGAACTTGGGCGAGATCTCGTCTCTACCATAAATCAAAATATTAGCCGGGCATGGTAGCGCATGCCTGTAGTTCCAGCTACTTGGAAGGCTGAGGCGGAAGGATCGCCTGAACCCAGCAGGTTGAGACTGCGGTGGCCGTGAGCATGTCACTGCACTCCAGCCTGGGCAACAGTGTGACTCCAACTCAAAAAAAAAGAAAAGAAAAAGAAAAAGAAAAGCAGCTGACCAGATGAATTTCAAACAGAATTTGTAAACATTGGACAACCAGAATCTTTGAGAACTTTGTGTGGGCCATTTATCCATCTTTTGTAGTGTCTGTCGAAATCTTTTACCATTTTTAATTAGATTGCTTGTCTTTTTTATTGTTGATTTGTAAGGATTCTTTATGTATTTTAGATACAAGTTTCTTGTCAGATATATGTGTCTCGAGTATTTTTTCCCCAGTCTGTGGTTTGTCTATTTATTTTCCTTTTCTTTTGCTTTTTTTTTTTTTTGAGTCGAAGTCTCACTCTGTTATCCAGGCTGGAGTGCAGTGGCACACTCACAGTCACCACAGCCTTGACCCACTGGGCTCAAGAGATTCTTCTGCCTCAGCCTCCAGAGTAGTTAGAGCTACAGGGGCGAACCACCACCCTGGTTAATATTTTAAATTATTTATTGTAGAGACGAGGTCTCACCAGGTTGCCCAGTCTGGTCTCGAATCCCTGGGCTCAGGCAATCCTCTCGCCTCAGCCTCCTGAAGTGTTGGGATTACAGGCGTGAGCCACTGCGCCCAGCTATTCATTTTCTTAATGGCATCTTTTCATGAGCTAAAATGTTAAATTTTGATGACATCCAGCTTTTTTTTAATGTTTAGTGCTTTTTGCGTTTCTGTCCAAAGACTCTGCCTGCTCTCAGGTCATGAAGTTATTATGCTTCATGATAGCATCTTTGTGGCTGTGGGTAATATATTTAGGTCTATTATCTATTTTGAATTACATTTTGTGTATGGAATGAGATAAGGATTGAGGTTCAGTTTTTTCCACACGTACACCCAGTTGTTCCAGTATCCCGTCCCCCACTGAATCAGAGCCTACAGCTGGAAACAATCCAGATGTCCAAAGACAGGTAAATAGATCAACAAACATATATACAAGGCACTAACAGGAAGTAGGAGCGATAGTTAGGTGAGAGGGTGGACTCAGAGATACTGGAAAAAAGGACAGGTCAGAAAATAGTCCACAGGCCAGACGGACCCTCAAAACGAGGGAAAGAGGTGGTGAGAAAGCTCTGGAACACCCTGCTCTTAGAACAGAAATCCCGCTGGGGAGACAGGAAGTTGAGTGTGAAGTCGCAAAAGACTTTGAGTTCTCTAATACTGAGCGGACATCCTAGGTCATTTAGGCAAGAACAGAATCTATGTGTCCGTATGTATATATATAATGGAATACACTGAGCTTTTTAAAAAATATATATAAAGCAGGATTTCCTGAGAGGACAGAAAGACTCCCAGTGGGAGGGGACCCAAGGGGGTTGCCCTCCATTGAGCATTTTTTAAACAAACTTTAAAGTTGTTTTTAGAGGCCAGGCCCAGTGGCTCAGCCTGTAATCCCAGCACTTTGGGAGGTCGAGCTGAGTGGATTGCCTGAGCCCGTGAGTTCGAGACCAGCCTGGGCAACCTGGTGAGACCTCGTCTCTGCAGTAAATAAAAAAAAAAATTAGCCAAGGGCGGTAGTGTGCACCTGTAGTTCTGGCTACCTGGAAGGCTGAGGTGGAAGTATCACCAGAGCCCAGCAGATCGACGCTGGGGTGGCTATGAGTGTGCCACTGCCCTCCAGCCTGGGCAACAAAGTGAGACTCCAATTAAAAATATATATATATATTATTTTAGAGATGGAGTCTCTCGACTGGTCTTCCGCCTCGGCCTCCCAAAGTGCCAGAATTACAGGCATGAGCCACCTTGCCTGGCCAACAGTTTTTTTGCTTTTTCTTTTAAGAGCAAACCGAATATATGAAACAACCTGAATGAGTCTCAGAAATACTGTATCAAATGAAAGAAGCTAAACACAAAAGAATTTTTACTGTATGATTCTACATACACGAAATTCTAGAATACACACAACTATAGACACAAGCAAGAGTTGCCTGGTTGGGGGTTGGGATGGAAACTTTCTGACACGATGGTAATGTCCTATACCTTGTAGGGGTGTTGGTTATATGTGCATTTACAAGTGTCAATTCATTTGTCCGAACATGTAAGGGCTGTACATTACATTGTACATTAAGTACACCACAGTTCAAAATATATTAAAAAGGCAAAAGGATTCGAACGTGAACCTTCCTGGATTAGCCCAGTTCCTTCCTCTCTGCAGATGGCTTGTGCTGCAGGCTGGGAAAGAAAGAGGAGACCGTTCAGAGCCCTAGACTTCTGCCTCTTCTCAAGACTGTGGGATAGAATTTTCAAAACATTGGCTAGGAGACTTGCATTCAAAACCAGCTGAGTAAATAATGGGACTTTGGTGAGCTGTTTTCCCCCCTCTGTGTTTGGAAATTTGAGCCCGGTGTCTCTTTTTCAAGCACATTTTATTTAGAAGATAATTTACATTTGCACGAAATCATGGCTACAGCCCATCTGCTCAGCGATTATGTAAGAACCAACACTCATTAGAGTGTGACATGCATTGATCTTAGTGAGCGTACGAACCTGTGTGCTTGGGATTCGAGTTGTCCTAAAACAACTTCCAACTCCAGCCGGCTACCATAGCCCTGTTGTTGCTGACATTTTCTTCGGAACACCACAGTTCATATCCATTTGCAGGAAACTGAATTATTGAGGGACTTTAAATTTCCAATCGCTATAGCAGGTTTTCTGCCATAGTTAAGCAAGATTGTGTTGGCAGTGGTGAAGGGATACAGGCTAGAAGGAGAGCTGTTTGTTATTTACACCTGATGGTTTTATCACCAAACATTATTTGTAGCAATGAAACAGCTGGAACAGTAACATGACTCACAGTAATATACACACGTTAAGCAGGTTAGGAATGGGAATTGACATAATTTATGTGCTTTGGTTTTTCCCTCAAAAGTTGAGACTGCTGGTTTATTTACAGTCTGCAGTGAGCACAGCCAGGCAGTTGTGTTTCTGGACAGATGGAAGGAAAAGCCAGGCCACGTGCCATTATGGCTCAATCAATGGGTGGGGGTTAACATTACAGTGTATGGGAACTCTCTTCAAAGGGGCGGAGCTAGGAGGAGAAAGCAGATGAAAACAAAGGTTCCTTTTGTCTTTCAGAGTCCTTAACCCTTCCATTCAGTCCCTTTGTCCTAGTCTTGACTGCCAGGGCTTTAGGGAGAAGGGGAATGGAGAGGCACCATGAGACGCCAGGACCAGGGTTGCCAAGGCAGAACCTTGCGGGGGAAAAGGAATCAGAGAGGGAGCCGAAGCCACCAGACTCATGACCCTAACAGGTAGTAGAAGCTGTAATCAGGAGAGAGGGTGGGCTCACAGATACTGGAGAAAAAGGACAGGTCAGAAAATGGTCCACAGGCCAGACGGACCCTCAAAGCTGAGGGAGGGGGTGCGGTGAGAAGGCACCAGGAACACGCTGCCCTTAGAACAGGAATCCCTCCAGCGAGACAGGAGGTTGAGCGTGATGCCGCAAAAGACTCTGACGTCTCTGACACTGAGAAGACATCCGAGGCCATTTAGGCAAGAACAGAATTCAGCCCCAGGACAGAAAGGCCTGTGGATGGAAAGGGAATGCCTACCTAGAAAACAGGCCTGGGAGAGCAACTGTCAGACGTCTTCTTGGCCTTTCATTACAACTCTTATCCTTGTCAGGGCAAGATCACTCCCAGGACTAGGGAGGCAAAAATCCCCTGATCAGAAGGGGAAGCCCCCATCTCTACAAGAAAGAGAATACGTGTGTGTGTGCGCGCGCGCGTGCGTGTGTGTGTGTGTGTGTGTGTGTGTGTGTGAGACTAGTGCCCTGGGGAAAATCAAGGATAGAAAAATACCAGAAGTCTCCTTGTCATCCTTTTTCTTCCCCTGGAGTTGCAGCCACGAAGGTGGGGCTGTGCTGTGCGGTCTCAGAAGGTACAAGGTGTTTCCTGGACCCGAGAGGTGTCACACCAGGACCAATGGGAAGATTTTTCTATGCATTAGTGCAAAATGTGATCTGTGTTCCTTTCCAAGAGGAATCCTCGGCAGATAAACTGGACTGTCCTTGATAGAAGAAAAGGAACAGTTGGAAGAAATTCCAAAGAAAAGAACCCGCCATGTGGTCAAATTCCTGGTGCATCTCTTGCTGACACAGTGGCCAAGAGGAATCAGAAACCCGAAGTTAGAAAGGCTCAGTGGAACGAGCTCTCTGGAAGTTAGAAAGGCTCAGTGGAACGAGCTCTCTGGGCTGCTAACAAACCAAAAAAAGGCTGTGCAAGCATCCCAAAAGACTGCCATGGCTGCTGCTACGACACCCACACAGGCAGCGCCTAAGCAAGAGATTGTAAAGCCTGTGAAGGATTCTGCTCCTGGACCTGGTAGAAAGCACTAAGTTGGAAGATCAGATTAAAAAAAAATTTTTTTTTCTTATAAAGATGTGGGGTACAATTCAGGGCTGGGTATACAAACGTTGATTATGCAGGTACCCTTGTGGATGAGGTGTGCCCCTCCCTCCCCTAGCAGTTTCCCTCAACTGCCAATCCCACCCCCTTCCCCTGGCAGTTTCCTATTACTGCCAATCGCTTTCTCATAGTATTATAATTGTTCAAGGTCCGCTTATCAGTGAGAACATATGGAACTCTGTTCTTTTTTCCATGATAGATCACTGAGTATGATCGGCTCTAAATCCATCCAAGTTGCTGCAAAGTCCATATGTTTGTCCTTCTTTATGGCTGCATAATATTCCATAGTGTATATGCACCACGTTTTTTTAATCCAGTCCAGCTTCGATGGGCAGCATGGTTGTTTCCATGTTTTTGCTATTGTGAATAGGGAAAATCAGATTTTTTAAAAAAGATCTGATCATAACTAAAAAAAAGAAAAATACCAGAAGTGTTACACTGATGATTGTCCCCCATGGAAACATGGAGCAAGGAGGAAAGTAGTTCTGGCCCCATCCAATGGTTGGTTCTTAATATATATTTGGAATCAAAGAATGCATAATTTAGAGGCATTTAATAGTAGGTTTTCATTCTCTTAAAGGCTATCTTCATAGCTATATGGCTTATGATATACATAGCCCTCTATTTCTAGAGATGGAATTCATGGACACCTCCCTCAGTGCGTTGTGAAATGCACAGGCTTTGATTTCCTTCACAGAATCTCGCATTTACTTTTTATTCTCTAATGAAGTTCATTGGTAACTATGGGGACACGAAAAGCGGGTGGTTCTTCCTACCAGCTGACAGTTCAACAGCAGAAGAAATGGCTTGATTTTCAAGTTTCAAAAGGCAGATTACGCAAAAGCTTTTGCACCGAACATAACCAGTCTCAGGGGTGGCCTCAGCAGCACTTTGGTGTCCTTTCTTCTCTTCTGGGTCCTGAGTTTTATTAGGGGCTTGTCTGGGCCTAGGCATTCCTAAGGGTACCTGTTTCGGGAGTGAACAAGCACATCTGAACACGCAACTACTCTCTTCTCAAAGTACCTTCGTGTCAATGACGCCCTCCCATGATAGTTTCCATTGACTGTACATCTACTGGATGTCAATCAGAGCGCTGTGAGCTTGACAGGTATGATCCCCTGTAGTACTCATGTTGACCCGAGAAGGTTAGTATCATTCCCATTTTCAGATGCAGAAACTGAGACTCAGAAAGCAATAAATGGCCAGGCTCGGTAGCTCAACCTGTAATCCCAGCGCTTTGGGAGACCGAGGTGAGTGGACTGCCTGAGGCTGTGGGTTCGAAATCCACCCGGGCAACTTGGAGAGACCTCATCTCTACAATAAATCAAAAATTAGCTGGGCGTGATAGTGCACGCCTGTAATTCCGGCTACTTGGAAGGCTGAGGCGGAAGCATTGCCGGAGTCCAGCGGGTGGAGGCTGCGGTGGCCAGGAGCGTGCCACTGCACTCCAGTCTGGGTGACAGAGTGAGACTCCAGCTCAAAAAAAAAAAGAAAGCAATAAACTCACTCAAGATCAGAGTCAAATTCATCTTCAAGTTCACCCTACTCCAAAGCCATTCAGATTTCTCTATCATGAAAGCTTTTCGGTTTTCCATAGTTTCATTCTGTTTTAGTAAACAAAATGCTCTTGAACAGTATTAAATCTCACGAGCTGATGTCTTGATTACGCCAGTTGAAATACAGGTTGGCAGCCAATGGAGATTCCATATAGAAGGTCATCAGTGGAAGGCTGAGGGGTAGGGAAATAGTAAGAGGAAGGAGCGGGCCTGTGAGGAAGGTTGTTCTGTTCTAGTCTGCAGAGTTCAGGAAAAGTCACAAAATAATACGACGCTTTAGGGTCCTTTGCCATTCTTTTCTGATAGTTGAGCGTCCGATCCATCTTCTTATGTTTGAGACTCCTAAGTTTGGTGATCTAACCTCCACTACAGAAGATATTGATAGTTTTTTAGCCTACCTTGCAGCTGAACGTAATCACATAGTCTAGAACCTTCCAATCAGTCACCCAACCCAAGACTTTGGATCAAGAACATTCTGCAGTGGAAGCAAGTCTAACTTCCTAGGCCGAGGGTGGCAGCGTGCTCCAGCAGTGCTTCACATAGTCCCTGGCATGCAGTGGCCATGACAGGGTGGCCTCAGTCGAGCAGGAAGTTCCAGGGCACTACTCCTAGCAGTCTCACCCCAAGCATGGTTCTTCAGCCCCACCAATAAGATTTTAATCATTGCCCCCCAAAAACCCATACCTAGTCACTGTTATTCCCAAATCCCTTGCCTTCAATCTGCAGCCAACCACTAATTTACTTTCTGTCTCTATGGATTTGCCTGTTCTGGACATTTCATACAAATGGAATGATGCAATACGGGGTCTTTTGTATCCGGCTTCTTTCACTTAGCACGATGTTTCAAGGTTCATCTATGTAGTATGAATCAGGACTTCCTTCTCTTTTGTGGCTAAATGATAGACTATCACATAGATATATCACGATTTGCTTATCCGTTCGTCTATCTGTGGACATTGAAGTTATTTTCACTTTTTGGCTACTACAAATGACACTTCTAAGACTGTGTACAAGTCTTGTGTGGACATACATTTTCAGTTCTCTTGAGAATATACCTAGAAGTAGAATTATAGAATCGTATGGTAACTCTGTGTTTCACTTTTTGAGGAACTGCCAAACTGTTTTCTACAGTAGCTGCGTCGTCTTACATTCCCACCAGCAGTGTACGAATTCTGGTTTATCCCTATCCTCGCCAACACTTTATTTTTTGTCTTTTTTAATTTTAGCCATCTTCATGTGTGTGAGATTGCAAGTTTGATTTGTATTTCCCTAATGACTACTGGTGCTGAGCATCTTTCCATGTGCTTCCTGGCTATTTATATATCTTTTCTGAAGAAATGTCTGTTTAAATTCTTTGCCCATGCTTAAATTGGTTCTTTTTTTTTTCAATCGGTGAGTTGTAAGAATCCCTTATATATTCTAGATGCAAGTGTCTTATCAGTATATGATTTGCAAATATTTCCTTCCATTCTGTGTGTTGTCTTTTCACTTTTTTGATAGCATCCTTTGAAGTACATACGTTTTCTATTTTGATGAAGTCCAATTTATCTATTTTTCCTTGGTTTCTTGTGTTTTAGGTGTCATATCTAAGGAACTATTGCCTAATCCAAGGTCAAAGAGATTTACTCCTATATTTTCTTTTGAGAGATTTTTTTTTTTTTTTAGTCAGAGTCTCACTCTGTCACACAGGCTGGGGTGCCGTGGCATGCTCACAGCTACTGCAGCCTTGACCTGCTGGGCTCAGGTGATGCTTCTGCCTCAGCCTTCCAAAATAGCTGGAACCACAGGTGAGCACCATCATGCCCGGCTAATTTTTTGATATTGTAGAGACAAAGTCTCACCACATGGCCCAGGCTAGTCTCAAACCTGTGGGCTCAGGTAATCCTCTCGCCTCCATCACCCAAAGTGCTGGGATTATAGGCATGAGCCACCGTGCCCAGCTCTTCTGAGAGTTTTATAATTTTATCTTTTACATATAGATCTATGATCCACTTGAGTTAATTATTGTGTATGATTGCAGATAGGAGTCAAAAATTCATTCTTTTGTTGTCCCAGCACCATTTTTGAGAAGACTATTCTTTCTCCACTGAATTGTCTTTGTAACCTTGTCAAAAATCAATTCACCATAAATATAAGGGTTTATTTCTGGACTCTCAATTCTATTCCATTGATCTGTATGTCTATCCTTAGGCCAGTATTCTCCAGGGGCAAAATATAGGCAGAGTGGTTCTTAGCAACGGGAATCCCAGAAGAGCCCACCAAGCACTCCATAGAGAGAGTCGTCTCAGAGTGCACAAAGCCAGCTTTCCATGGTACCAGTTTAAGACCCTCATGAAGCCGGGCACGGTGGTGCAAGCCTTTAAACCCAGCACTTTGGAAGGCAGAGGCGAGAGGATTGCCTGAGTTCATGGGTTCAAGACCAGTATGGGAAACTTGGTGAGATCCCCTCTCTACAATACATGAAAAAAAAAAAATTAGCCAGGTGTGGTGGCACATACCTGTGGTTCCAGCTAACTGGCAGACTGAGGCAGAAGGACCACCTGAACCCAGCAGGTCGAGGCTGTAGTGGCTGTGAGCATGCCACTGTACTCCAGCCTGTGCAACAGAGTAAGACTCCTACTCAAAAAAAAAAAAAAAAAAAGACCCTAATGAGTGCTAGAGGATTTCTGGACTCATCATGGAAAGGGGGTGGGAAAGTTTGGGGAGGAATAGAGTTGATTTTTTGTCTTTGCACTCCCTGTTACCAACAAGGTGGGGTCATGCCTTTGTTCTTAGCAGTGACTTGAACACGTCAGTTGTGTCCTATCAGTAAAAAGAAGTATTCTAATTACACAGATGACGTGTGTAGGACCTGCTTACAGTTTTACTTTGACTCTGGCCACAAGGACTTTTGTGGATACATCCCAGGCTTTCCCTGGCTCCATGCTATGCTGGGGTCCACGGTCTTGCCCTACTAGGATATGTGATGACCAG
This sequence comes from Tarsius wallacei, assembly GCA_963574415.1. NCBI lineage: Eukaryota > Metazoa > Chordata > Mammalia > Primates > Tarsiidae > Tarsius > Tarsius wallacei. The sequence goes on along the minus strand of CAUYQG010114241.1, from coordinate 4,009 downwards.
CTCTTCTCACACCCCGAGCCCTCTCTTGGCCATCCTCAGTCTGGTATTCCCAGAAGTATTGGCTTCCTGTGGCTGTTGGAAGAAATTGTCACAAATGTAGTGGCTTAAAATAACTCTGATTTCTTCTCTCCCGGTTCTGGAAGTCAGATTTTGAAATTAGTTTCATTGGACTCAAATCAAAGTGTTGGTCGGGCTGGTTCCTTCTGGAGGCTCTAGGGAGAGTCTATTTCCTGGCCTTTTCCACTTCTAGATGTCACCTCCGTCCCTTGGCTCATGTCCCCTCCCTCCACATTCAAAGCCAACAGTGCAACATCTTGCTTCTGCAGTCATATCGCCCTCTGTCTTCTGTGGTCCATTCTCCCTCTGCTTCTCTCTTATGAGAACACTTGTGATTGTTTGTAAAACCTAGATAATCCGAGATGATTTCTGCATCATCTCAAGATCTTTTTTTTTAATTATTATTTTAAAGATGTGGGGTACAATTCAGGGTTATGTACACAGGTGGTCATCGTACAGGTAAAGTTTGGGCCTTCCTTTGGTCCCCACTTTGCCTGGTTTGAGATCAGGTCCCCTTATTGATGTTATCACTTGAGCACATCTGTAAAGTCTCTTTTGCTATAAAAGGTAACATTCACAGGTTCTGGGGACTAGGACAAGGGGCCATTATTCGGCTCACCATACCAAGGTGTCACTTGTGTGGTTGCACTGACTGATTAGAGATGAAGTCAGTTCTGACACCATGGCCTCAACCTGCTGGACTCAGGCAATCCTTCTGCCTCAGCCTTCCAAGTAGCTGGGATTACAGGCACACACTCCCATGCCTGGTTAATGTTTTTATGTATTGTAGAGATGAGGTCTCACCACTGAGCCCAGGCTGGTCTCAAACTCCTGGGCTCAGGCAATCCTCTCGCCTCAGCCTCCCAAAGTGCTGGGATTACAGGCATGAGCCATCGTGCCTGGCCTAGTTGTCTATATTTTAACTATAGTTTCACTTTGAGCAGTTGTCAAATATTTTGGTTATGATTTCTGTTTTCAGCCTTCTTTGTTAGGGAGATGAGTGGTTATAAGTTTATAGGAGACTGAAATAGACAGCTAGTGAGTTAAAACATGTGTAAAACTGATTGGTGTCCTGCTATAAGAAATTCAAGTGTGAATCCAGAAAAGGAAAGCCATACACTAGAAAAGTCCAGAGACAGATGAGTCACAAGAATCTGAAATATCAGAGATAGTTAAGACAAAAGCCGTAGGAAAGCAAAGACCAAAGTCTCTTGATCTGCTGAGCAGGAAATACACAATTTGATAGAGAAATTTTTGGAGTTTCAACGTGGCCTGAATCCCAGGTAGAGAGAAAGCCTGGGGAGCCAGCCAAGAAGGACTTGCTTCTGTGCAAGATACAGCAGAGCTCAGGCCAGCCTGAAAGTTGGACTTCACACAGGACTGAACAAGAACAACCCAGAACTGAGCATGCAGATATAGGACATTTATTTTCCACACAGGTCTCTGAAGCTGTGCTGCGAGCCTGTGACATCCCTTTCTCTGTTAGTGGCAACACCTCCTAAGGAGTGATTGCTAGATCAGTAACACCAAATCACTTGGTGAAATGTTGGATCTGGGCCTCTTCCCGTATAGTCAGAATCTCTGGCGGTGGGGTTCTAGAATCTGCCTTTTAATAGGAACAGATCATTCTTACATGCTGAAATTCCTGGGCAGGAGCACTGTAACTGTCATATTCGAGGATGTCAAGAGCTTCTTTTTTTTGTAGAACTCTGAACAAATTGTTTTGAGTTACCCATGAGAATAAGCAACGTAGTCACGGTCATCATGCGAAGAGACCCTCAAATCACGTGAGACCTGAGAAGGCAGCTAGTTCTACCGCATTGGCCAACTGTTGATGTTTGGTAATGGCTGCCTGGATCAAGAGTTCAGATAAATGGTAAGGCCTTACCTGGGCTTGGACAGGAAGGGAGCAGTAATGTCAGCAGTGATTGTAGGTTGAGGATAGTGGGTGATGGTGAATGTGCCTCCTCTCTGCCATTTTCTCCTAGAAAGACTTAGCTACACTTTCTCATCTTATGGTGAAATATACATACTAAACACTGGATGGAAACATACATGTACAGTTTAAAGAACAGAAATAAAACAATCTTTTAAAAAATTTTTCTCTAGAGAGCAGGTTCCAAAATCTCCTTGGGTAACACGTTGCATTGTCTAACAACTTTCTTAATGTCTAATTTAAATAAATCCCTTTTGGCACAATTTAAGTCCAGTCCCTTTCATTCTATCCTCAGAGAAAAACAGAACAGCTGCTACTGCTCTCTTATTCAATATGCCTCTCTATTTTAAAGAATTCAGTTCTTGAGAAAAGAAAATTAATGAGACTCTTCTATTTTAATGAGTTACTTGTTTGGTGAATTGGCACTTTTCCTTCTTTGAGCTCAGAATTCTTGGTTACAGATACGAATTAGAATAGAACATTGAGAGTAGAAGGAATTTAGATGTCATCCAATTCTCTCTTTTCACAGAGGTGATCAAGAGCCCCCGGGGAAATGGAAGACCTAGCTTGTCCACAGAGCAGAATCAAAACCAAGGCCCAACTACCCTTCCTCTTAACTCAGAATTACTTCTACCAGACCATAATATTTCAACAGTCAGTGTGTTTTGAAGTTAAGAGAATAAACTCAAGACTAACATGTGTTGGGATTCATTTTGCATACACACCAACGGCTTCCAATACCAAGTTCCTGGGTCTTTTTGCCAGAGGGCTTCAGATCCACACCTGGTAAAAGACCAGAGAACTGGAGAATTAATTTGCCAGGAGCAACCCTTAAGCAGAGACAGGAATGGGTGGATCAGGACCCCTAGTTCCTCACACCTTTCTTGATGTGACAGTCATGAAGTATTCCTCACCCCTTTCTTGACGTGACAGTCATGAAGTATTCCTCACCCCTTTCTTGATGTGATAGTTATGAAGTATTTGGTTCCTGGTGACACTGAAAGGTTTGTATAGCTGAGTCCCTTATAACACAAGACAGATTAACAAGTGAACAGTGGCTCACACCTGTAATCCCAGCACTTTGGGAGGCAGAGGGGAGAGGATTGCCTGAACCCAGGGGTTCGAGATCAGCCTGGGCAACTTGGCAAAACCTTGCCTCTAAAATAAATAAAAAAAATTAGCCAGGGGTGGTGGCACAGGCCTATAGTTCCAGCTACTTGGAAGGCTGAGGTAGAAGGATCTCCTGAGCCCGGCAGGTCAAGGCTGCAGTGGCCATGAGCATGCCACTGTACTCCAACCTGGGTGACAGAGTGAGACTCTGACTCAAAAAAAGAAAAGAAATGAGAAAAGCATACAAATTAATTTCATCTAAGTTTGACATGGCACTGGAACCTTCAGAAACAAAGACCCAAAGAAACAGGTGAACTCATTTTTGTGCTTATGGTTGATAAAGAGGTGGACAGTTGTGGAGAAGTATGGTTGGTGGAGAAGTATGGTTTTCTTTTCTCAAAAAGAGGTCTGGTGTAAAGGTAATAAACTGGGGAGGATCTTAGCAAAGCCTGTGTGTTCAAATTCTTCTCTGTGTCTCTGTATCTGCAGAGATATGATGATGGTTTTTTCCTCCAGTATAGGGAGGGAACCTCTGGAATGAGGGTCTTGTAACCTGCTACAGGGAAGAGAGGTAAGGGGAAGGTGAGGGTGGCCTTTCTGCTTTGCTGTTTTCTCAAATGTCAACGTGTTGTATTTTGGGGCAGCATGTTCTGAATCCCATCACTATCCTCATGGAACAGATATTATTTATTGGAAAATCAATTGTATCAGAGAAGGAACATGTGATGAGGTGAGGTCTTTTTAGTTTTTGTTTTTAGTTGTTGTTTTTTTTTTTTTTTACATAAATGAAACATATTCATAGGTTTAGGGATTAGGATGTGGACGTATTATTCTGCTTACCACAGGGAGTATAATTTGTGTCCCTTCCTTCCTTCCTTCCTTCCTTCCTCCTTTTTTGTTTTACTG
>CAUYQG010114240.1:0-15516 GCA_963574415.1 Tarsius wallacei | reverse complement strand
TAAAGATCTTTTAAAAAATTATCCAGATAGTTCAAATGAAAGAATTTCATAGTTTCATCTAAATTTTGTTGTAACTTTACAAAAACCTGTTTATAAAAGACATGCATTATTTACATTTTTTTTTTGAGTTGGAGTCTCACTATCACCCAGACTGGAGTGCAGTGGCCGCTCCCGGCCACCGCAGCCTCGACCTGCTGGGCTCCGGTGATCCTTCCGCCTCAGCCTTCCAAGTAGCTGGAACTACAGGCCTACACTACCACACCCGGCTAATTTTTTGATTTATTATAGAGATGAGGTCTCGCCAAGTTGCCCAGGCAGGTCTCGAACCCGCAGACTCAGGCAATCTACTCACCTCAGCCTCCCAAAGCGTGGGATTACAGGCTGAGCCACCGAGCCCAGCTGCATTATTTACATTTTAACATATTCTAGTTACACTCCCATATTTAAATTTGATATCTACACCCTTAAATACTGGTTTTGATGGTGGCAGATATAAACTAAGCCTTGAAATTACAGCTCTACAAAAATTAGACATTTTAGCATCAGTAGGAAAAAAATAGAATCTTTTCATGGATTAAAAATATACCATGGTTTATCCTAGTTTTATTACAGAAATAACAACACTATTGCCACAGAGCTGTTGGAGAACGGAGTCAGAATTATAAGGAAAAAAAGACAATTTACCAATGTACACTTCTATCAGTAGCACTAAAAAAATTCTCAAATTAGAAAAATGTCACATTTTGGCCGGGCTCGGTGGCTCAGCCTGTAATACCAGCGCTTTGGGAGGCCGAGGTGAGTGGACTGTCTGAGCCCGCGGGTTTGAGACTCGCCTGGGCAACTTGGTGAGACCTCATCTCTACAAAAAATCAAAAATTAGCCGAGCATGGTAGCGCAGGCCTGTAGTTCCGGCTACTCGGAAGGCTGAGGCGTAAGGATCGCTGGAGCCCAGCAGGTCGAGGCTGCGGTGGCCGGGAGCGGCCACTGCACTCCAGTCTGGGCGACGGAGTGAGACTCCAACTCAAAAAAAGAAAAAAAGAAAAATGTCACATTTTAATATATACTTTTATATGCTGCTTTTATACTAAAAGCTTTTACTACAACATTAAAACATGCAAATTTGTATGAAAAGTTTACAAAAGTAGAAGGGATAATTTTGGTTCTACTTGGTTATTAGCACAATCTTGAAGCAATTAATTATGTTATAACATGTTTTTATTGATGTGCTGCAAATTTCCTTTTTTTTTTTTTTTTTGAGTTGGAGTCACACTGTGTTGCCCAGAATGGAGTGCAGTGGCACACACCCGGCCACCACAGCCACGACCTGCTGGGCCCCAGTGATCCTTCCGCCTCAGCCTTCCAAGTAGCTGGAACTACAGGCGCGCACTACCACGCCCGGCTAATTTTTTGATTTATCGTAGAGATGAGGTCTCGCCAAGTTGCCCAGGCGGGTCTCGAACCCGCAGGCTCAGGCAATCCACTCACCTCAGCCTCCCAAAGCGTGGGATTACAGGCTGTGCTGTAAATTTCTCTCATCACAAAAGTTAATTTTTCCCTTTTGTGTGTAAAATAATGCTGGAAAAGAGAATTATTCATCTCTAACAGTTTAAAGTAATATTTTAGTTTTACTTATTATATTTCACATTAGAAATGAAAAGTATGCAACTTTTTTGCAAATATATTTACACACACTTATTTTTTCTGGTAAGAGAAAATTATTCCTTCTTTAAGAATAAATTTCACACCTGAAATAAATATGCATTATTTTCCACTTGGAAATTCATTAGTAAATTAGATCCTACCATGTGAAAGTTAATTTTATTTAACTAATTTAAATTATTTTCACAAATTACAGTTTTAAAATTACAGCTTCCCCTTACAGAATGTGAAAGGAGAAAAGAATTAACTATATCTTTTCTCCTTAACACAATCTTTTGCAATATCCTCCAATCACACTCAGATTCTTGTTCTTTAAAGCTGAATGTGTACTTTTTCTCCAGATTTTAATTTGTTAATTTAATTCCTCTGAGGAGGGAAAAACTTGAAAATTTATGCAAGCACTTTGTTTTATCTATCTAGAATATTAATGACACATCTCAGGATATGATATGCAACATACTATGGCAATTATGCACACACATGTTTAATGAACAGATATCCAGAAAGAGTCTTTCCTTAAAACCCCACCTCGGTTCACATAGGACTCCCATAATCACCCAAAGTCAGCTGGGGTTTAGACATACTAATGGCAGCCTACCTGGCAGAGAAACGCATACATATTCCTCCTCATGGGGATTTGCCCCAAGGATTTTAGTACATGTAATCTGATGCAGAGTGTGCTGATTTTCTTTTTGCATTTCCACTCCCCATCCATTCTCCATCTTTCACTCTGTTCCCTGGAAGGCTGAGCCCTGGAGACTGATTGGTTTCCTTCTAGATTTGGCCAGGCCATTGAGAAGAGAGCAGATGATGGAGGACAGGGAGGAGGGGTGTATATTCCTTACTCCCTCTCAGTTTCAGCTCCGCCTCTCTAGCAGTAGCTGCTTTCCTCCATGACTCCCCAAGAGATGCAGGGCAGTCCCATCTAAAAGCCCCGGCTCTTTTAAGCTCCAGAACGTTTGTCCCCACCTCTTCCTCTCTTGGAAAAGGAAGACTTTCTGTTGTCTTCAGGTGCCTCGCATGCTTTGTGAGGCTCTGTAAGCAGTTCAGCCATGAATGTGAGTTCTTCTTAGCCTATCTGGGGTGAATTCTATTCCCTGTCAGAACTCTGCCTAATACAGGAGCCATCTAAAGACTTCCTATATTCAGACCTGATCTGGGGTGATCAAGCCTTAATTCATTTAGAAAAAAGGTGAGAGAAAACACTTAGGGAGTGAATCGTTTCTCTCCCACAGCTTGATATGACTGTTTCTTAGTTTGATCGGCCTCATATCATGCCATTAAAAAGAACACCACTTTTGCCAACTCTTCTTCTAAATTTTGAATCCTTACCCAATATATCCAATACAACAGTTTCTCAAATGGGAAATTGATAGAAAAGACAGGCAGCTGCCACTGAAAATCAAAATGGGGTTTCAGGAGGCCTATTCAGTCATTATATCAACACACAAAAGAAAGAATAATTTTCTCTTACCAGAAAAATAAGTGTGTGTAAACACATTTGCAAAAAAGTTGCATATTTTCATTTCTAATGTGAAGTATAATAAGAAAACGAAAATATTACTTTAAACTGTTACATACGAATAATTCTCTTTTCCACCATTATTTTACACACAAAAGGGAAAAATTAACTTTTGTGATGATAGAAATTTGCAGCACATCAATAAAAACATGTTATAACATAATTAATTGCTTCAAGATTGACTGTGTTAATAACCAAGTAGAACCAAAATTATCCTTTCTACTTTGGTACAATCTGATTTTAGGACTAAAGCAATCTATTTCATCTTCCCTCTGTTCAGACGTGTTTCCAGGACCACAGTACCAATTTGTTTGAACACAAGTTTTCAGTCGCATTTTTTATGTTAATCTGCTATAAGCACTGTTTTATTTTCTTGTACAACTGAGAAAAGAGCTGTAGACTCAGAAACTGCTACATTTTTTAATTAACAGAGAAACTTATCCTGTTTATATAATGGGGAGAAAGTCTGGTGTGGTGGAGTATGCCTATAGTCTCAGTTACTCTGGAGGCTGAGGTAGGAGGATCCCTTGAGCCCAGGAGTTCAAGGCCAGCCAGGACAGAACTGTGAGACCCCCATCCCTAAAAAATAAAAATGATAATGAGATCAGCAAGAGCATAGTCAGTGTGTTAATTATTACAAGATAAGTTAATAAGTTCAACTTGCTAAGGCAAACATTTATTACTTTCAGTGAAATAAATATAATATTGTATAACTATCCAACACATAGTTTCTTATAGTATACCTAAACATGCTTGGAGATTAACATCGCCTTGCAAGGTGTGGTGACTCACACCTGTAATTCCAGGAACTTGGCAGGCTGAGGCAGGAGAATCATTTGAGCACAAGAGTTTGAGGTTTACCTAATCCTGAATTATACCCCACATCTTTAAAATAAAATAAATACTGTAAAAAAAAATAGAGTTCGAGGCTGCAGTGAGCTATATCATGCCACCGCACCCCAGCCTGGACAGTTAAGCAAAATCCCTGACTCTCAAAAAAAAGAAAAAAGAAAAGGAAAGGAAAAAAGATGAGCCTGGCTTTACAATTGTTAACAACAACAACAACAAAAATATCCTTGTATGTAGAAGCTGCAGAAGATTCTTTGCTCTTACTTAAAAATATATATATAAGAAACATAATTGTGTTTAAAAGAGACAAAATTTGTGTAAAGTGGAAGAGATTTGCTCCGTCTCCTACCATAGACTGAGAGTTATTTGTACATTTGTGTTCCTAAAACCACTGAACATAAGCACCTAATTAAAAGAAAAAAAGGCCCACTCATTTGATTTGAATAGGGAATGCATACATGTGATTATAAAATTGAAAAGGAACAAAAGAATACCTAGAGAAAAGTATGCTTCTCTCGTACTCCCATTCCCTGACCATCAAGTTTCCCTCCTCAGAAGCACCTAAGTAATGTTACCAGTTTCCTCTGTATTTTTCAGAAATACTTAGAGAATAAGCAAGCATGTACTTGTGTTTTTGTTTTGTTTTGCATAAATGGTAACATAATAGAAATTCTATTGTGCAATTTGCTTTGTCCACTATTTATATCTTATAGATTGTTCCACATCAGTATAGAGATGGCTTGTTTTTTAAATAAAGATACACAGTGAAATTACAACTTAGTCTACTTATAGACTTAGATTGTTTCCAGTGTTTTTTTTTTTTTTTTTTTTTTGGGAGTTGGAGTCTTACTCTTGTTGCCCAGACTGGAGTGCAATAGCATGCTCCCGGCCACCGCAGCCTCGACCTGCTGGGCTTAGGTAATCCTTCTGTCTCAGCCTTCCAAGCAGCTGGAACTACAGACGCATGCCACCACCGGCTAGTTTTTGTGATTTATTGTAGAAATGAGGTCTCACCAAGTCACTCAGGCTGGTCTCGAACACCCTGGGTTCAGGCAATCCTCTCACCTCTGCCTTCCAAAGTGCTGGGATTACAGACTGAGCCACTGCACCCGGCCCCAGTATTTTAATATTTATAAACAATGATGCCTCAAATGTGAAGTGCTATATGCTCTAATACATATACATATATTAGAATTAATTCCTAGGATTATAACTTCTGAGTTAAAGGATAGGTGTACTCTATATTTTCACAGTGGAACTACATGTTAGAGATATAATACATGCTAAAGTAAAGATTTAAGGCAGGAAAATCTACTGGAATTCAAAATCTAAATGCGTTTAAATAAATAAAATTAACAGCACAAACATTTGTTTTATGATTGTAAGCTTTTAATCATTAACCAGAGACAAACTAGTATAATCAGCAGGATTAATTTGGTTTGAGAATGAGAATAATAATAATACAGAAATCTTGAAAGATAATTAAGGGCCATGAGAGTAACTAAAAATAGTTCTGTATGAATGTTTCATTCAGTCCCGTCTAATGTAGTGAAGACGATTTAGGCAGAGTAATTCAAAATCATGGTTTTAAAAATGACCACATAGTCTGAAGAGTATTTATAAAATGGATGGGTAGAGAGGAGTATTGTAACAATATATTGTAAATAAATAAATAGGGACTTTCTATTTCAAATGAAATTAGAATTGTTTTTGCAAGCAATTCCTTTTTTGGGAAAAATGAATATTTTGAGGAAGTTTATCAATTGTACAGAATTATTAGTACTATGCATTGCTACATAACAAAGTAGCACAAATGCAGCAGCTTAAAACAACCCTGATTTATTTGCTCACAGTTCTGTAGGTCAGAAGTTCAGGCATGACATGGCTAGATTCTGTCCTCAGGGTTTTCTAAGGTTGAAACCAAGATGCTGTACAGTGTCTGTTCTCATCTGGAGCTCAGGGTCCCCTTCCAATCTCACATGGTATTTACAGAACCCATTTCCCTGAGGCTATAGAACTCGGTCCCCATTTCCTTGCTGGCGGTCAGCCAGAGGCTGCTTTCTGCTTCCTATCCATGGCTGCGTGGCCCCTTCCAGCTGCAGAGGCAGCAACAGGGACTCTCTCTAGGCTTGAATCACACTTCAAACTTAAATTCCTCTGTCTCTGACCCCTAGACCCAGATTTAAAGGGTTCATGATATTAGGTCAGGTCCACCTAGGTAATCTCCTTATTTTAAAGTCAACTGATTTGGGAATTTAGTGACCTCTGCAAAATCCCTTCACAGCAGTACATGGATAACTGTTTTATTGAATTACTGAGAGAAAGCCTGTCTATACCAGGGACTAGGACTTTTGAGGGCTGCAACAGACTGAATGTTTGTGTCCCCCTAAAATTCATAGGTTGAAACCCTAATCCCAGTGTGATGGTATTAGGAGGTAGGACTTTTGGGAGGTGATTAGGCCATAATGGTGAAGTCCTCATGAATGGAATTAGTGCCCTTGTGAAGTAGATCCTATCTAGCCACTTAAATTTTAGAGGAAAGAATTTAAAAGACAGAGGGGTGGGAGAGAAAGAGAGAGTGAAAGAGGGACCCCCAAAGAGCTTTCTTGCTCTCTTTCCATCATGTGAGGATATGAGAAGGTGGCTATCTAAAATCCAGAAGATGGCCTTCCCCAGAACCTGACCATACTAGCACCCTGGTTTTGGACTTCCAGCTTCCAGAAAATTCTGTGATAATTTTCTATAGTATCCCTAATGAACTAAGAAAGAGTCTATCTTAGGATTTTGCCCACCACATAACAGAGTTTATTTTAAAGATTAAAAGGTATTTATTTATAATTATTTGAGATATGACTATAATTTCATAATTTATCATGTTTGCTTAAGATATAAAATCAGATAAGAAACAAGTTATATTCTTGGAGATCGTGCTTTTTTGCTTCTTCTTTTACCTTCTCCCTTTCTTTTTTTACCTGAAACATTCTACTTGTCTCCCCAAATTTTGGGATTATTCACACTAACATATCCTTTATTAAAAAGCATATTTTATTCAAGTTTCTTCATAAATTTAAAAAAGTTATGTGTAACATTTACTACCATGGCAGAAAAAATAAAGAGACAGTAAGGCTATTTAAAACACAATTTTCCCCTTTAAAAAATTTCATATATAGCCGGGCTCGGTGGGTCAGCCTGTAATCCCTCACTTGGGGAGGCTGAGGGTGAGTGGATTGCCTGAGCCCGCGGGTTCAAGACCCACCTGGGCAACTTGGTGAGACCTCATCTCTACAATAAATCAAAAATTAGCCGGGCGTGGTAGCACGGGCCTGTAGTTCCAGCTACTTGGAAGGCTGAGGCGGAAGGATCACCGGAGCCCAGCAGGTTGAGACTGCGATGGCCAGGAGCGGCCACTGCACTCCAGTCTGGGCAAGAGTGAGACTCCAACTCGGAAAAAAAAAAAAATTTATATATATATATAAATATATATACATATGCTTCTTCCTTATCATATTTAAAGGGAGGGTGTGATAAATTAGGAAAAATAGCATAGATGAAACAAGGTGATCCAAATATTTAAAGTATGTAGAGCCTTAAATTGAAAAAGAAAAGTTAACATACGATCATCTTACAAACCTTATTTGCAATGTGGCCAGTTAACATGTTGATTTTGCAATTTGTAACTTTGCAAAATAATGCCAAATATCAGAAGAATTCAAACCCAACTATACACAATTGTAGAAACAGATACTTTCTGATGAGATGAATGTTAATGCCACTTACCCTATGGACTTTTACAGGCAAAGATAGATTCTAGCTGAACAGGAAAATAAAACAAGAGAAAAAGGGACAATGTGTACATCAGAGAAGATTCAGAATGACTCTTTACTTTCTCTGATATACCTCATCTAATCTGTCCATCTATACTGTGTTGGCTCTACTTTCAAAACACATCCAGAATCTAACCACTTCTCACTACCTCCACCAATACCAACCTAATCCAAGTTACCTGCCATCATTTTCTCCCAGTAATTAACCTCCTAACTGCTCTCTCTGCTTTCATTCTTGCCTTCTAATCTATTTCTCAACATAGCAGCAGACAGATCTTTTCAAATATGTCAGATTGCATTACACCCTGGTAAAAATTTCTCATTCCTATATATGGCTGTGAATCTTGTTCCAAGGAAAAACCAAAGTCCCCATAATGACTACTATCTGTGCCTAATCACTATTATCTGGCCCCCTGCTACTTCTCTGACCTTTCTTTTTACAACCTACCCTGTCCCTCACTAACCCTGTTCCAGCCTCATGCCTCCCTGCTATTCTTTGAACACACCAAGAATTGTACTTCCTCAAAGCATTTACTTTTGGCATCCCTGCTATCTGGAATGCTCTTTCCTGGATAAACACCTGCTTGGTTTCTCATCTCCATCAGGACTCTGCTCAGATGGCACCTTAACAATAATGCCCTCTATGATCTCTCTAAATAAAACCGTAACCCCACCACCACCACTTTCTTTCCTTCCATAGGATGGTAGTTTATCACAATCTCACAAAATATGTTTTCACACCTTTATTTATTTATTATTTATTTGTTTATCTATTGCCTCTCTCCCCACACAGAATGTGAGCTCCATGAAAGTAGTGACTGTTCATTCCTGTATTCCTGTTATCTAGAATGTTGCCTAGCACAGACTAGATGCTGAACAAATAATGAAAGAATGAATGAATTTTGAAAAGAATGCAGGGAAGAGTATTTTGAAAAAGAATCTATGGCCAGGCTCAGTGGCTCAGCCTGTAATCCTATGTTTTGGGAGGCCGAGGTAAGTAAATTGCCTGAGCCGGCAGGTTCGAGACCCACCTGGGCAACTTGGCGAGACCTCATCTCTACAATAAATTTTAAAAATTAGCCAGGCGTGGTAGCACATGCCTGTAATTCCAGCTACTTGGAAGGCTGAGGCAGAAGGATCACTGGAGCCCAGCAGGTCGAGGCTATGGTGGCCGGGAGCGTGCCACTGCACTCTAGTCTGGGCGACAGAGTGAGACTCCAACTCAAAAAAAGAAAAAAGAAATGAAAAGAAAAAGAATTTATCTCATTTTTATGTGGTTCAACTTTCCTTTCTCATTACCCAATCAAAAGCCTTCAAATGGGTCCCTGTTTTCTAGAAATGCGTTTGCAGTTTGTAAGCTACTAAGTTTGCAAGGAATCTGCGTACTCACCAAACATTGTAACATCTCTGGTAACATATAAACACCCATTTTTTCCTATGTCTGCGGGTGCCTTAATGATAAATAAAATACAAATTAATTTTAAAATATCATTGAATTTACAGCAACATTTTGTTTGTTATTATACAGTTTTCAAAAATGCATGTAATAAAGGAGTTCTCAGATTGGAAAAAATTAAAAAGTTAGCCTAGGAGAACAAGTCAAAAAATCAATTGAATTTAACTTTAAAACCCACTAATTAAAATCGCATCTGTTGAGAATCAACAAAGGTAGTGTGCTTGGCTTTGTGAGGAGGAATAACAATATAAATATAGCATGTTTTTGGTCCTACAAGAATTCTAATCTACTTGGGAGACAGACATAATTCTAAATAACTCTACCTCGTGATAAATACTTAAAGTGCTCTGAAGCTCTCTGAGAAAGAGGTTAATTTTGGTTAGAGGAAAAAGAAGAAAAGTTAACTTTGGAAGACGTGGGAACCAGCTGAGTTGGGCTGGCTAACTGGGAGGAAGAAACACATTTCAGGCAAAGGGCAAGGTTTGAATTAAAGAACAAGGCTAAAAGTAAACTGTATTCAGGAAACCACAGCAAGCTGATTTTTATGGCTAAAGCATAAGGTATATGGTTGTAAGGAGTGGAGTAGTGGGCTAAGCTAGAAAGACAGGCTACATTTAAATTGACATGGGTTAGGCTGATTAATTTTTAAGTCAAAAGCAGTCATTAATGTTTTCATCTGCATTCAATTAATATCTATGAACACCTATTCTATGCCTAGCAGTGAGTCGGGTACTAGAGATGCAATTGTCAATAAAAGAAACAAGGCATTTTCTACCCAGGTCTTTGAGCAGGAGAATGATGTCACCTGAAGTATATTTTTGGAAGATAAATCTGTAGACAAAAAAATTGACTGCTTTCTCAGTTTTAATCATTCGTAGGAGAAAATTATTTTGAACAGATAAAAAGCATTCACTATATACAATCCCCCTCACTTGCAATCCTTTCCCATATGTTTTGAAGGTAACATAAAGTCTAAGAAAGAATCTTTTCTTTATGGAGAATCCGGGATAAGGAGCAGAAGGATTGTTGTGGGTTTGAATTGTGTCCTCCCTTAAATATGTTGACATCCTCATTCCCAATACCTCAGAATGTGACCTTATTTGGAAGTGAGGTTGTTACAAATGTAATTAGTTAAGAAGAGGTCATTGAGGGTGGTCCCTAATCCAATATAACCTGTATGCTTATACAAAAGGGAAATTTTAGCACAGACACATACAGGGATGACATCATGTGAAGATGAAGGCAGAGATTGGGGTAATGGTTCTACAAGCCAAGGAATGCCAAAGAATGCCAGCAAACCACCAAAAGCTAGACAAGAGGCATTGAAGAGATTCTCTTTCACAGCCATCAGAAGGAACCAACTGTGCCAATACTTTGATTTTGGACTTCTTGATCTCAGAACTATGAAACAACAGATTTCTGTTCTTTAAGCCACCAAGTTTGCGGTACTTTGTCATAACAGTTCTACCAAACTAATAAAAGGCTAAAAACTAAAATGCTGTACATTAAAAAAGGAATAGAGAGAACCCTTGTTGGCATGTTGATATGGGGATGGTAAAGGCTATGATCTGTGAACCTAGAGGACCAAGAGTCAGACAACAGACCAAAAGGAACTTTGCGGGGGAAAAACAGAGACCTAACAGGGATTTTTAATTAAGCTTGATTCAGTGATGAGTGATGTCATTCTCCTCTTCATCTCCCCAAAAAAGTCTTTTTAAAATCTATGACATTCGTTATTTCCTAGGTAATTTAGATTTGATGTTTAGTAGAGGGGGGAGAAAAAGCTGAGTCCTGGTTCAAGCCAAGCATGGAGACAATAACCACATTTCTCTTTGAGTTCTGTCATGTCTACATTTACAGTTCACAGATATGTATTAAGCACCAGTTATGAGTCAGGCACAATGTAAGCAGAATTCAGAAATAAACAAGATAGACACAGTCTTTGGCCTCATGGAGAAAGACAATAAAGAATTAATCACATTTCTATTAAAATTACTATTGGTCTGAATAATATGTGTAAAGACAAAGTATAGGATACTATAATAATATATAATATAACCTAGACTGGAAATTCAGACTTGGATGTTGAGGAGAAAGCAACAGTGGCCTGGATTGGGCTGGGGTGTTGATGAATATTTTTCCCCGGCAGTCAGAGACTGCTTGTGCCAACACTATAAGGGATCAAAGAGTTTGGTTTGTTTGAGAAATAGCAATTAAGCCATTGAGTTTAAAATTCAGTGAAGAAAGAAGAGAAAGGTAGTAAGTAAAGCTGGAAAGGTTGGCAGGGCCCACATCATACAAAAAGTTGTAGGATTTTAAATTTTATTCAAAGTGCAAATGGAAGCCATTGAAGAGTTCAAGCAGGGCAAGTATATCATCAGATTAATTTGAAAACACATTTTCTGTGGGCTGTGTGGTAAGTCAATTGAGGAAAAGGGAAGAAGGGCAACATGGCCAGTTACAGACTACTGCTATGGTCCAGGGTAAAGATGAAAGTGACTTAGTCCTGGAGGAGGCATCTGATGTTGGCTTCCATCACACACTCAACCACTATTGACTTTGCTTTTGGCTATTTTAAAAACCTTGCCACCTCCCTGTGTTCTCACTACAAAGAAGATTTCTGTCCCCTGCCAATCATACTCTAAGATGTTCAAGGAACTTCTCTGTTTTTCCCTTTGGAGAAAGTGCAAGCCAAGTAAATACATTAACAAGTGAGATCTTCTTTGTAGATTATCACTGAATTCTCATTTGTGTTTTCTTGACCCCCAAGGGTCAGTCATAAACGTACCTGTTGTGGCTTCCACTATTTTATTTCCATTGACTGGAGAGCATTGCTCACTAGACTCAGATCCCTTTGACTTTGACAAAGACAAATAGTTGATGTTCATTTTTTGGAGTATGAGTTGATATTTCATTGTAGATTTGATTTTTATTTTCAAATTTCTTAATTGCAGTAAAATACATGTGAAATTTATCATTGTGTTAGTCTGTTCATGCTGTTATATTTTTTAAAAACCACACATACAGACTGGGTCATGTATAAATAATAGAAATTTATTTTTTGCAGTTTTGAATACTGGGAAGTCCAAGATCAAGATATCAACAAATTTAGTGCCTGGTAAGGGATGCTCTCCCTTCTTCCAAGATAGTACCTTGGTGGTGTGTCCAGGAAGGGACAAAAGCTGTTCTCACGTGGTAGAAGAGACAGAAGGGTGAAAGGGCCTCAGCTAGTTCCTTCCAGTTCTTTTATAAGACACTAATCCATTTATGAGGGCAAAGCCCTCATGACTTAATCACTTTCCAAAAGACCCACCTCTTAATACCATCACAATGGGGATTAAGTTTCAACACATTAAATTTGTGGGACTTTAGCAGACCCTGGCAACTGTCTTAACCATTTTTAACTGTAAAATCCAAGAGTATTAAATACATTCAAAATGTTATGCAACCATCAACACCATCCATCTCCACAACTTTTTTCTTCTTGTAAAACTGAAATTCAATAACTTTAAGCAGTAACTTCTCATTCTCCTCTTTCTTAAGGCCCCGGCAAACATCATTCTACTTTCTGACTCTATTTTTTTTGACTACTCTAAGTACCTCATATAAGTGAAATTGTACCTTATATGTCTTTTGGAAATTGGCTTATTTCATTTATCATAATGTCTTCAAGGTTCGTTCATATTGTAGCATATGTCAGAATGTCCTCCCTTTTTAAGGCTGAATAATATTCTACTCCACATTTTGCTTTTTCATTCATCCATCAATATACACTTGGGTTTTTCTTTCATACTTTAGCTATTGAGAATAATGCTGCTAAGAACATGAGTGTACAAATATATCTTCCAGGCTGATTTCAAATCTCTTAGACATATACTCAGGAGTGGAATTGCCTAATCAGTAGTCATTTTATTTTTAATTTTTAAGGCTCGCCATACTGTTTTCCACATCAGCTGTACCACTTTACACTATTCCTACCAACAGGGCACTAACTGTTCTTGCTAGAACTTTCTTTCCACTTTCTCCACATCATTGCCAACACTTGTTACTTTTTTTTATAGTAGCCATTCTAATGGGTGTGAGTTCATATCTCATTGTAGATTTGATTTTTTTCCTAATGATTAGTGATGTTGAATATCTTTTTGTGTGCTTATTGACCTTTTGCATGTCTTCTTTAGAAAAATGTCTACTCAAGTCATTTGCCCATTTTAAAAAAATTTTTAATTTTATTTTAAAGATGTGAGGTACAATTCAGGATTAGGTGTACAAGTAGTCATTGTACAGGTAAAATTTGGGCCTCCCTTTGGTCCCCACTTTGCCTGGTTTGAGATCAGGTACCCTAGTTGATGTTATGCCCGTCCCCCACCCTGGAGGATTGTGCTACTGCCAATCCCTTTCTTATAGTATTATGGCAAATGTTGAGGGTCTGCTTATGAGTGAGAACATTTGGAACTCTGTGTTTCTGTGATAGATCACTGAGTATGATAGACTCTAAATCCATTTAGTTGCTGCAAAGTCCATATGTTTGTCCTTCTTTATGGCTATGTAATATTCCATTGTGTATATATATGTACCACATTTTTTTTATCCAGTCCAGTTTTAATGGGCAGCACGGTTTGTTCCATGTTAGTGCTGCAATAAACGTGCGTGTGCAGGTGTCTTTTTTGAAGAATGATTTGAGTTCCTCCAGATAGATTCCCAGAGGGGGGATTTTTGGGTCATATGGAAGGTCGATGTCTAGTTCTTTTAGAGATCGCCACATTGTTTTCCAAAGTGGTTGCACTAGTTGGCACTCCTACGAGCAGTGTAAAAGTGTTCCTTTTTCTCCACATCCTCGCCAGTATCTGTTGTTTGTTTTATTAATAATAGTCATTCTTACTGGGGTTAGGTGGTATCTCAAAGTGGTTTTGATTTGTATTTCTCTGATGATTAGTGAGACTGAGCACTTTTTCATGTGCCTGGTGCCTGCCCATATAACTTCTTTTGAGAAATGTCTATTCATGTCTTTTGTCCACTTTTTAATGGGACTGCTTTTTTCCTTTTGGCACGTTTGAGTTCCTTGTAGATTCTGGATGTTAGGCATTTGTCAGATAGACAGTTGGCAAATATTTTTCCACATTCTGTGGGTTGTCTCCCTGCTCTCTTGATGGTTTCTTTTGCTTTGCAGAAGCTATTCAGTTTGATGAGGTCCCACTTGTCTATCTTATCTCTTATGGGATGTTGCCCATTTTTTAATCAGGTTATTTGATTTTCTGTTGTTGAGTTGAGGAGTTCTTTGTATATTCTGGATATTAATCCCTCATCAGATATATAATTTGCAAATATATTCTACTATTCAGTGGGTTACTTTGTATATTGTTAATATTGTCTTTTGATGCATAAATTGTTTTCATTTTGATGAAGTCCAGTTTGTCTATTTCTTTAGTGTCATATCCAAAAAATCATTACCAAATCCAATGTCATTAAGCTTTTTTTTTCTTTTCTTCAGAAACTTTCATAGTTTTAGGTTTTACCTGTAGTTCTTTGACCCATTTTGAGTCAATTATTTATATGGTGTTAGGTAAGGGCCTAACTTTATGCTTTTGCATGTAGATATCCAGTTTCTCAGAAACATTTGTGGAAAAGAGTTTTTTTCCCCCTATTTTTTCCCACCCTTGACAAGAATCATTTAACCATACATGCAAGAGTTTATTTCTGGGCTTTCTATTTTATTCCTTTGGTCTGTATGTCTGTCTTTATACCAGTACCACACTGTTTTGATCACTCTAGCTTTATAGAAACTTTTGAAATCAGGAAGTGTGAGACTTCCAGTGTTGTTCATTTTCAAGATTGCTTTGGCTACTGAGAATCCACTGAGATTCCATATGAATTTTAGAATGAATTGTTCTATTTCTGTGAAAATATATTTTTCTTTTGCTCAGAATTGCATTGAATTTGTGGATTGCTTTTGGTAGTGTTGCCATCTTCATAATATTAAGCCTTTCAATCCATGATCATTGAATGTTTTTATTTATGTCTTCTTTCATTTCTTTCAACATTGTTTTGAAATTTTCATTGTATAAGTTTTTCACCTTCTTGATTAGGTTAATTTATATTTTATTCTTTTTCATGCTATTGTAAATACATCATTTTTATAATTTCCTTTTCAGATTGTTAACCATGTACATAAATGCAACTGATTTTTGTGTGTTAACTTTTTACCATGC
>CAUYQG010114239.1:0-32652 GCA_963574415.1 Tarsius wallacei | reverse complement strand
CTGATTTTTGATTTATTGTAGAGATGAGGTCTCACCAAGTGATTTTTTTATTGTAGAGATGAGGTCTCGCCAAGTTGCCCAGGTAGGTCTCAAACCCGCAGGCTCAGGCAATCCACTCACCTCAGCCTCCCAAAGCGTTGGGATTACAGGCTGAGCTACCAAGTCCGATAGATATTATTTTATTAAGTGAAAATGTGTTTTCTTTTGCAAATCTAGACGTCTTTTTAAGAAGAGGTGATGTTTGCAGGGTTATCGTCCAAGTTGTTACCAGTAGTTACCCTGAGGAATACTATTCATGAATTGGGAGCATCCTCCATTTCTTACACTTTAATATAGTGGGACTATGATTTATTTTTACATACTTGGTCAAATATAAAAATTAACAGGGAAAAGTAAGTTAAAATAAAATACTAAGCCTCCTAATTCTTCCATAGGCAATTGTATACAGAATTATAATTTTGTGAATTTATTTAAGAAAGTGCAAATCTTTTAGATGAAAATTAATATTTTCAGTTTCAGGAAATCAAAAGTACAACAAATTTTCTGAGTTATGAAGGCTAATATACATTCAATTGGGAAAAAGATGAAGGCTATATTAAAGATCTTGGTTTTACTTCATGTTCCAACATGTAGCCATTTGACTTTGACCTAAGCTTTCTAAACTTCAATTTCCTTGTCTGTATAATAGGAGTTATAATATCTGCTCTCTTTCCTTGTATTATTATAAGATTTAAAAAAAGTATACATACACAGTCTTACAATGGAAAAAAGTAATAGTTAAGTGTAAGATGTATTAGGAAATAACTATTTACTGTCATTTTATTTCAGTCAAACACTGAATTAATTGAACTTTAAGATAGTCAAATATAGAATTTCATTTTATTTATCCATATTAATATTATTTTTTGTAGTAAATTTAACTTATAAAAATCATTTTTTGGTCATTTCAATATCTCTTAATATGCCACCTAAAATTGTTATTAAATTATTGAAATGTTGATAGCAGATTTGATTTTAGAACAGGAATAGTCTTTGTTTTGTGTTATTTATATAAAAATATACTTGAATATTAATGCTATCTTGATAGTTCTATATACAATTAATACTATTGCTTTTGATATTTTATAAACATAAAGTAAAAACCAAACTTTGTAACTGCCTTTGAAATCTGTACACTTTAATTTAAAATAATACTTAAGTTGATTGGATTATTCTGTCTTTGAAATATTGGTTAAATTTCAGATATTCCTGAGAGAATGAAGCATTACAATTATCTCAAATTTCTTTTAAAAGTAATAGTTCTACATAGGTCTATACAGGCTTTTTGGTAATCATTGGGGAAAACTGGAGCAGATACCTCAGGTTTGTGTACAGACAGCAATATATGTGCATAGGCACATTTGTCATTTTCATAGTAATTTATTAATTTCATTGTGAAATAACACTGGTTAATTTGATTTTCACTGATGTATTCCAGAATCAGACTGCAGTGAATCTTAATAGATTTATAAAAGGTCATACCTGAAAAGTTCTAATGTAGTCTTAGCTATTTAAATTGGTAACTAGATGACAATTTAAAAATAGGAATATTTTCATAGGAAAGTACAAAATAATTATTTCTGATACCTGTTGAGATTTCCCTGTCTTTGAGACATTTGCTAAGAAGTAAGTCCTACTTCTTGTCTTCCTCATGCTAGGTTATCACAGAGCCTCTGAAAATTCTGAATCTACCACTGGAGGGTGGTTCCCACTCAGATGAGACCCAGAGTCCTGCAGTCTTTGGGCAGTTGAGGGAGACTGCAGACAGGAGACTCTTTTGAGAGTAGCAGTGCCTTCCCGAGGGTGACTGTTCCCATCAGTAGAAAGCCTTTTTTATTTTTTAAATCCTATTCTCATTTATCTTAATTCTGTAGCTCTTCTCTTTTCTCCCTGACTCATTTTTACCACATGCTGTTTTCAGGCTCTGTGGTTGCCACAAAAATTCTTAAGAGACATGGTTTTGCTGTTTGTGAATATGTGTAGTATAATGGAATAGAAGACCACATGGTGGTGAAAATCAATATATTAGTAGTAAGGACTGGTAGAGTTCTACTCAGGGTGTTAAGGGGGGAAAGAGGAGGACTCACACTAAGGGGCAAGGAAGGGTCTAGATCTAGACCTAAGGGAGTAATGGGATGACACAGAAGTAGGGTCTGCCAGTGAATGATGGTGGAAGAGGGACAGCTTCCTGGTAGGAGAACCTCATGAACAGAAGCATGTAAATAGGACAACTTGGGGTTTACTAAGGAACTGTAGATCAGCACACTTCCTGATGTGCACTTTTGAACAGTCAATACATTCTAAAGATGTTTCAACACCAAGGAATACTCGTTACCCCTTACACCTACTAGTTTAGCCACATTTAACTCTTTAGCTATGATATGCACAAGATAACACATCTGTCTATAGGGGAGATACCACAGGGCATGAGAATTATACATGCCTGGGTCACTTCCCCATTCTGCCACCCCTTCCATGGGACCAAAGGCAAGTTATCTACACTCACTGAGCTTTAGTTTCTTTATCCTTAAATCAGAGATAAGTTAGTCATATTTTAGAATTTTCTCAAGGAGTAAATGATATGATGCTTTTAAGATGACTAGGATAGCATAAGCCCAAACTGTTACCTCAGTAGATGGCAGCTGCCATTCTTATGTTGACTGACACAAATGTCTTTTTAAATATTAAATAAGAATTACTTTATTTTAAGTCATCAAATAATGGAAACATAATGTAATGTATATAAATTATTTAGGATGAAATAGGCTACTCATATTTTGTGGTTTTTTTTTTAGCTGGAGTGTCACTCCCAGGCTGAAGTGCAGTGGCACATTCATGGCCACCTCCATGTCCACCTGCTAGACTCCGGTGATCCTTCCACCCCAGCCTTCCAAGTAGCTGGAACTACAGACATGTGCTACCACACCAGGCTAATTTTTTTATTTATTGTAGAGACAGGGTCTCGCCATTGTCAGGCTGGTCTCAAACCCGCAGGCTCAGGCAATCCATTCACCTTGGTCTCCCAAAGTGCTGGGATTACAGGCTGACCCACTTTGAGTCTGACCTTGTTTACTTTCTAAAAAAGCAAAATCTCAAATATTATCCAGAGCATTGGAAGTGACTCACTGTTTTATAAAGAAGTTAATCCAGATGAGCCCAAAGGGGAGACTAATTTTACAAAAGAGACTGGTAAAAGTCAGAATAAACCCAAATCTCTACTTCTGCAGGGGAGCAGCAATGAGGTAAAAGGACATTTTCTTACGTATATGACCATGGCACCTGTCACTTAGCTGGAGCTGTAGAGTTAGATTATTTTATCACATTTTTATTTCACATGGGTTTAATTTTTATTAACAAAATGCATCCTGACTATAAAAATCTTTTCAAGGAGATTGCCCTGATTCCACTGAATAGTGATCTTTTTGATGAATGATCTTTGGACCATATTACTTTCTGGGTATTCAGCAGTTGTCAGGAATTGAATACGTGTTTGGGGATAACATTTTTTTAAAACTCATAGCAACATAACAATTTTATGTTAGTTGGGAGTTCATTCAGAGAGGCTAAAAATAATAATAATAAAATCTTGCCAACAGCTTTAGGTGACGGAAATTTCACAGTTATTTAAAACCAGATTTATACCAAATTCTGGCAGTTATTCAAATTGACTACTGACCCAACAAATGTGCTAGGAAAGATTTTTATCAGCTCAAGTCTATATTTTTATAATAGATACATACTGATTCTTTAGCAAGAAACAAACAAGTTTTGATCCATGTTATGATCCTCATGTTTTTATATGCTGCTCAACTTTTCCCTGCAGTTCAGAGACTGAGTAATTTGACCAAAGCCACACTGCTTGCCACTTGTTGACCAAGTCTGTGTTGAAGTTAAGTCTTTAGTTCTAAGCTGTGCTCATAAAACATATAGGAAAACATACTTTATGCTAGTTAGACTTTTCTTCAGCAGAAGAGCTATGCTTGGGTTTTCCAGGAATGTCTGCTTGTTTCTACAGACTTCACTTTCTAAAAGATTTACCAAGGGTGTTTTGTGGAGAGTTACTGAATGAATTACAGTCACACAATGTAATAATAATGTATTGAAGATCTGACACTGCCCTCCATATTTTACATGCTATCATTTTCTTTTGCCTTTTAAAAAATTATTCTCCCCCCCCACATGAGAGTATAGTGGCAAAGGAAAGTTTTTAAAAATTGCCCAGGTGACACTGATCACAGAACTTACATTTGAGCTCAGACCTTCTGACTCCCAATCATCCACTTTTAAAAACTGCGTAGACACCATGGCTTTAGATGTTTCTCCTTCATGCTTGCCATTTTATCTAATTTATCCTATCAAAAATAAATCATTGTACTTAATGCCTATCTTATCCAATAATCCCAATATCATATAATTTTGTGCTAGTATTGCCCCTTTTGACAAATAGGGAGAATGGAGAGAGGTTGTTATGAGTCCTACTACTAGAAAGCTAAGAATTGGATTTTTTTCCCCTAGGATGAGGTCTTACTATATTACCCAGGCTGGTCTCAAACTCTTGGGCTCAAGTTATCATCCTCAAACTATAATAGCACCAGAATCATGGGTTGAATTTTTTAAATATGTGCATTCCTAGGTCTATAACCCACATTTTTTTAATGTTTGGTTTAGGGCATAGGAGTCCTATTTTTCATGATTATCCCCAAGTAATTCTGATGACTGAAAAAGTCAAAATCATGCCAAAGCCTGCACCTGTCCCGTGGCCTTTTTAGTGGATCCAAGTCAATGGTGTCTCCTTGGAAAGGGGTACAGTTCATGGAAGAGCCTACCTTTCAGAGGCTATCTCGATGGGAAGCACTGATGTGGTTTTTTTTTTAGAGCTTTCTAACTTTGGGAAAGTTACTTAGTTTTTTTATTTTTTACTTTCTTTTCTGGAAAGCAGGGATAGTAAGACATTTTACAGAAAAGCATGTGCCTATTAGAGGGTAACATGTATACAGCATTGTGTTTCTATGTGCTCCTTCACCTAGTCCATACTCTCATTCCTTAGACCACTAGAACTGAGCAGCATCATGTGGGCTCTGAGTAGAAGTGATGTATGATAGTCTGAGAGGGAACATTTAAGAGCCAATGTACAATCCTCCAGCTATTTTCTAGCCCACCACAGTTATGTGAAAGCCAGGTATTTCAATGGCATAGCTTCAACAGGTGAACGTCTTACAGCTCTGATTCAAGGCTTTGAAGGAAGCCTCCCTGGACTGCTGCTGAAACAGCTGCATACTTACACCATTTTGTATTAAGCCACTGCGTTTTCCGGGCTTCTTCACTAGTACAGCATATGTCCACAGACGCACTGACTTATTGCTTACGGAGACCCTAAGTACCTTCTCACATGCTCCTGAAACTCAGTATCTTCAAGTCAAATTCATCCCCTCTCTTACAGAACCTGTAGATGTTACTGCTAGCGGCACCCTACTAGCTTTCTAAGCTAAAAAAGACTATTATTTTCTATAGTCATCTCTTTTTTTCCTCTGAATCTTCACTCAGTTACAGTATTAGTCAGTTCAGGCTGCTGTAACAAAACACTACAAGTTGAGTGACCTAAATAACAGAAGTCGATTTTCCCAGAGTTCTGGAGGCTAGAAGTCCCAGATCAAAGTGCCAGCAGATTTGGTTTCTGGTGAGTGTTTTCTTCCTGCCTTATAGCCTTCTTGCTGTGTTCTTACATGACATGGTCTTTTCCCAGTGACATATGAAGAGAGAAAGACAGGGAGAACAGGGAGAGAAAGAAAATGAAAGAGAGAACTAGAGGGAGAATGAGAGGAGGAGGGAGGGAGGGGGGAGAGAAAAAGAGAATAAAAGAGGAAAGAAGAGAGGAAGAGAGGAAAGGAGAGGAGAGGGGAGGAAGAGAAAGACAAAGAAGATTTAGCAACTCTTTCTTTTCTTAAAAGAATACCAGTTCTATTGTATTAAAGGCCCACCTTTATTATTCCATTATCCTTAATCACCTCCTTATAGGGCCGATCTCCAAATGCGGTCATACTGGAGCTGGGGCTATAATATGAATTTGGAGGTGGGATAATATCAGCCCATAACATATCGGTCCATAACAGTTGGCATGCTCCCAAATTTCCTGAATGTTTGTTCACCTATTCTATCTTTATTACTATTCCAGATACTACAATTAGAATTTTCTTAAAGAACAAAAGGTTCAGAAATGGCAAATGCATCTCATTCTCTCTCCTTCTAGAAGTCAATCAATGCTTCCAGTCTTGTATGCTTGTATCTCTTAACACAAATGGTAAGATATTTTTCACCCTGCTCTGCAGACATGCTGAGTACCCTTAGCAATGCAGTTTTCATATCTATGTGTGTGCATCCTATAACCTTTTCGTTCTCTACAGTGGCTGGAAAATACTCTACTGACTGGATACGAAAAGACTTTTATAGATCTGTATTCCACCAATCAACATTTATGCTGTTTCGATCTTTTGCTGCAGACTAAACCACAAAGTAAATTTTGAAACACATAGTGTTGCATGTATATGGGTATGCTGATAGGATAAAATCCTGATGTTCCTAGTAAGAGGACTTTATACATGTGCAATGTTGGTCAATATGGTCAAATGACTGTAACATTTTAATTTTTTAAAAAAAATCTGATGTCTGTCTCTGTCTTCCACATGGCATGGATTCCCAGTATGTTTAGGTCTACCTTCCTTCATCATCTGTTTCTTGGTATTCATTCATCCTTTACTTTTGTTACATTAATGCAAACTACTTACAGCTCCATGTCAGGAGGCCATTTGGCATCACATCGAGTACATATCTCATCATCTTTCTGGAATACTGCACCAGACACATTGCTTGTAGAATTCTTGTTTTATCTTTAAAGACCCACACACACTTCTCCTGAGTTAGGCTTGCTCCTTGCACGTATTTCTGTTGGAGACTTCTTAACCTGCATTTCTCTGGCCAAAGGCTAGCACAGTGTCAAGCGTTTGACAGGCCTTCAGTTGCTTTTTACTTATATCTAAAATTTGCCTATTTGTTTTTCTATTAGGGACCGAACATAGAGATTTCCACTCGTGTCTAAAACATACACGTGGAGATTCAGGAATTTGGCCAGTGTAGGTGATCCTCATTTGATAATTTACCCATTGATGTAGGTTTTATTTTGCTTGAGTTTCTTTATATGTCTATTTTCTCTGTTGCACTGGACAATTTCCAGATACTACCTTTATTTTCTTCCTTGTGCTCAGATTGGATTTATATTTTGTACTGATTTCCTCTTCTGCCCCCTCTCTGAGCAGAGAGGCATGCATTGTTCCATGTGCACTGACGAGTGAGTTCATTCATCTTACTAACATGTGATGTTCCCCTACTCTGTGCCTGGTACTGTCCCAGCACTGAAGAAAAGACAAAGTCTCTTATCTCATTATGGTCTAATGGGGAGAGACAGACAGTAAGCAAACATGCAGAATTCACCCACTTGGAGGTATGTGATGAGAAAAAACAGATAGAGGATTAAAAAATGGAAGAAAAGGGACTATTATTTTTTAGGATTTTAGGAGCATAGAACACTTTGATTAGGTAATGTTTCAGCAAAGACTGAATGAAATGAGGAGCATGGCATATGAAGATTGGAAGAGGCTAACACAAGGCACTGGATGTAGGTGGCATAAGGCCCTAATGAAGAAATGTGCTTGAGGGGCTCCTGGAAGTGAAAGAGTGTGAGTTTAGCTAGAGCAGGGAAATGGACAGGATAGAAATTGGTAAAGTAAAAATTAAGGAAGTTCAAGTTCACATTGGGTCTTATAAGTCCTGGTAGAAACTTGGGGTTTCACAGAGAGTCAATAGAGGGTTTTGATCAGGGGGGTGACATGATCAGATTTACTGTTCTAATGTGGGACGTTTGCTGGGAGCAACAGTTTGGCTAGTAGGAAGACTGGGCACAAGGCTATCACAGATTTTCAGGAAGAACAATGGAGAGCAAATCATCAGTCTCACAGGCTCTTATTTTCATAATTTCTGAAGTGATCATTTATAATTGCCAATAGAATTTTATAAAAATCAGTAAAACATATAAGCAAACAAAAACATTGTATTCTAAGTTTTGAAAGAATGCCTGATTTATAATGACTAATAATGGGTGCTACCTGTATTTTATGATCCAAAATAATTAATAAAGCATGCTCGGTCATCTTTTTAAATTGGCTTAGGTAGAAACTGCAACAACAAAAAGAGGAGAATGTGCAAAACCAAGAGACAGGCTGTTGTATGAAGTATCTGCCCTGGCCTTTTAGGAAGTGTCAAGGCAGAGCACTGGAAGTCACAAGGACAGCAAGAAACAGGATTCACTTGCAGAAAAACCAGGTACAGTTATTTTTTTTTATCACATCAATGCTATAAAATAAAGCTGACACTATGGTGCTTATCTCCATTCTCTGTGAATACGAATGCAATGTTCAAAAACTCTAATCAGTGGGACAGCAGTTTTTTTGAAAGCACTGTGCACTGAAGTATCACTGGTGAGTAGTTTAGTACTTACAGGTCCTAGGAACAGGAACTAGGTACTGGGGCATTTGCCTTTGTTTTCTTTGTAAATTCAGACTGTCAATGAATGAATAATTGGATTCTCTCAGTGCCTGTTCTCCTAACAGGGGATTTTTGTCAGGACTTTTTTTTTTTTTTTTTGAGAGGTAAATAGAACACATAGAAAGAAAGGATCTGTGAGATAGAGAAATAAAGACTTTTTGTAATGTGTGTCTGGAAAAATGTTATTTCAAGGACCACTGCAAACTTCAGAGGGATAATTGGTCTGTGTTTTAATTGCTTTTCTTCTTTTTAAGAATTTTTTCTGGATTTTTTCCATTCTTATATTCCAGACAGTGAAGAACTAAATGACTAAAATGTACAGTATCCTTACTTTAAGTTTACTAGTATCTCTTGAGGAAGAGCATACATTTTTAAAGTATTCAATTTATTAATTTTATTACTCAGAATCTTGTAGTGTCTTCCAAATGTTTTTCATTGAATATAAAACATTCAATAATAAATTTCAATCATATATCTTACTTGCCAGTTTTACCATTTTAATTTTCTTCTTTTCCAGTGAAGGCATTCTCTTGACTAGTCTTATTATACAATGTAATTTCTAATCTTAAAGTATTGCACACCATCTTTCCAAGTATAATTGGATTTTTTACTAAAAATTCTTGCCTTCAAATATTTTTCCTACATTTGTTCATGATACATCAATTTCACTGATATTTTCATAATTTTATTTGTATACTCTCTTCTAGTAGTGTATGCTTTAGAATGTACCTTATCTCTCACTGACTATGTTGTTTTATGTGCTTTTATATTTGTAATTACACATTTTTATGTTTTTACTTTTCAGTACTCTATAGGAATACAACTTTAATTATTTCTTTGAATATCATACTATTTAAAATAATACCAAAACTGAATTAAGAAAACACCATTGAAATTAAAATCATTCCTGAAATTTGTTTTACATAATGAAAATAACTATATGATAAAAGTAATGATTATTTTAAAAATTTGGTTATAACAAAAGGTTATCAAGAAGAAAATGAAAATAGTCTTATTCTATCTTCCAGGAATAACCAATGTTAACATTTTATTACATGCTTTTCAATAAACACAGTTACACACACATGTACACCCATACAAGAGCAAAAATGAGATGACAATGCTATTAATTTGAATTTCACTGAGATTCTGTCAAGGACAGCGAGAATCTAAATGATATAGCACCATTTGCAACTGTTGTATAGTCTCTGTATGCCATGATTTAATCAGACCCTTATTGATAGATATTTTATTTCTAGTTCCCAGTATTATAAAAGAAGTCATGAGAGTCACCTTTGCTATTTGTGTACTTAACACAATTACCTCAAAATACATATCTAAATACAGAAATGGCTTAATGGTGACATGTTTCATAAAATTTTGATGAATAATCCCAAATTTTCCTCTGAAAAGATTACTGTGTTTGTATTACTTTCACTGGTAGTGTGTGAGATGACTATTTTACCACATTTTCTAGTTCTTTAACTTCAGCCAGTTTGGTATACATAATTTCAAATGGGTTTTCACCATCACTTCGGAAATAATCTTTGACTATTTTTGTCAATATTGTTTGTTTTTATTATTTTCCAGTATTTGAGTTCAAGTGATATTTTAATTTTTAGTAGTAGACAGCATTCCTCTCTGAATAGTTCTGTCAGCATACACTGAGTACATACACGGGGTGGGGCAAGAGATGTGCAAAGCAGTCTCAGCCTCTTCTGGAACTTACAGTCTAAGTGAAGGCCAAAGGATCAATTAAATGATCAAAACAACTTTGGTAGAGGAATTGCAGTGCCAGTATCCAGACCAGGTAACATAGCATGCACTGAAGACAATGAAAGCTCTTCAATCATACTGTGTGAATCTGGAAAGCAAGTAGAAGATGAAATTTTAAGAATGTTAAATTAAGAAATAAAAAATATATTAGACCAGGTTGAATATATCAACAGCAGACCAGACTGAATTTATCAATATGACGTACTCACACAGGATTTGGGTCTTAATGTGCTGTTTTAAGAAATTTGGCAATGACTAACTTTCCACCAGAATGATTGAAACTTGGACTTAATGTTACAGTTAATGAAGTTGAAATGCTGGAACTCCCCTGACACTTTGTAGAGAAAAACCTCTAAACCTCTGGGAGATAGGAATGTTAGAATGGATCACATGCAACCTACTCAACCATCCTTCCACTATTCTCTCTATGAAAAACTGGAAAGCACTCTCATCACTGAGGCATGAAGCAACAGAATGCTTATAAAGGGTGTGTGGCCTTCCTCTTTGGGCTGAAGATGACTGTGGAAAGCGATGAATCAACATAACAGAGCTACCTGACTTCAAAGGAATAAAGGAAACCCGGAAGGTTGGATTCCAGGTGTTGGCAAACCATCTTCAAAATTGTGGCTTGATGGTTTCATGAATTGGCCTGCTGAAAGGTCAGTGTGGCTCTGGATGGAAGGCAATATCTTGAGAGTTTGGTTGTTCTTTCCACAGGGTGCCGTATATTCTGTAAAACTCCAGCAGTGCTTCTGGTAAGTTGGAAGCTGAGACTACTTCCTGGTCTTTTTATTTTTTAGAAACAGGAGCTCTCTCTGTAGTTCAGTCTGCAGTGCAGTGGTGCAATCATAGCTCACTGCAGCCTCAAACCCCTGAACTCAAGCAATTCTCCAACCTGTTTCTGCTGAGTAACTGGAAATACAGGAGCACATAACCACACTGACTTTTAAAATTTTTATTTTTAGAGACTGGCTCTCACTGTGTGTCGCCCAGGGTTATCTCAAATTGGTCTGAAGCTGATCTCAAGGCTGGTCTTGGACTTCTGGGCTCAAGCAATCCTCCCACTTTGGCTTCCAAAGCACAGAGATTACAGGCATGGGCCACTGTACCTGGCCCGTGTACTTTTAGAGCTTATGATCCCTGAATCAACAATCAGGAAGAATTACTATGCAGACTGTGTGGGTTGAGCACAATTATCAAAGAAAAATTGGGTCGTGAATGCTACACAGCCCTGTGTCTGGATCCCAAAGATTCCCTGGAGCATGCAATAGTCTTTCTATGTCCAATAATAACAGTTGAAAGGACAGTGACAACCCAGAGACTAAAGGGCTTCTGTGGTCTTGCATTTTTCAGGAATGAAGATTTGGATCACCTTACCAGTTTAAAAACAAAAACAAAAAACAACCTACCAAAGTGCTGACAGAGAGGAAGTTGAGCTTGGGATGGGTGATGAAAGAAGGAAACTATGATAATCATCAAATTGATATGAAAACCTGCCGCAAAAATGGAGACCATAGAAGCTGTTTCATTGTGTGTAATTTTTTTTCTCCCTCTTTTCCCTGCTACCTTATGTGAAGAGTATTAGTAGTGCCTAACATTTCAATTTAGGGTTCAGTTGGGAATAAATTGAAATCTTCCTATCATACACAGTAGTTATAGAACTTTGTGTTTTCCTTATGTTTCAGGCAAAACTAAAAAAAAATATGTGTGTGTGTGTGTGTGTGTGTGTGTGTATGTGTGTGTGTGTGTGAAATAGAAGTATGGAAAAATATGTAGATTATGCTGGTCATTCTCTTTGTCCCTCAGATCCACTCTCTGCCAGTCCTATCCTACACTGTGCCCCCAGAGGTCGATCCTTTAAGACTCACTCTCTGGCTTCTGGTAGGCTTTGCCCAACTGGATACACTGACAGGACTTTGTAGTGTGAGGAGAGAGACGTAGAGGTATTCCCTCCCTCTCCTGGGTGTGCTGAGGTTTTGCAAATTTGCGTACTCCACGTGTGCTGTCAGTACTGTTCACACCACCTCTTCTACAGCCATTGCTTTGGATGGCTTTTCTGGAAGTTACTCATGAAAGTCTAAAATATGAGACTGGTACACCATCTAGTTTTAGAGTTTATGAAAACAGTTCTATGGGACTCCTCTGACACTTTGTAGAGAAAACCTGTGGGAGATGGTAATGTTAGAATGGATCACATGCTACCTATTCAACCTACTCAACTTACTCAACCAGTTCTATGTATTGAGAGAAGATATGGCAATTTGTAGACTTGGTTACATTAATTATGCACATTGTGTTTACTTTTACAGACTCATTGGAAGAATGTGAAGTTCAGACTAATCTAAAAATCTGGCGAGAACAACAATACTGAATGTAAACAAGACAGTCTATCGTATGGAAAAACTATGGCTTAAATCTTTACTACTTCCCTTTATTTTCATTGTACATTTTTCCCTCTGAGAGAGGGGTGATGTCTAAGAGGGTGGGAGACTGGCCATCCTGGATTTATGCTGTTTTTCCCAATATGTCCTCACTATTTATATCCAAATAGTGCTTTTAATTTAGTAGTACTTTAGAAATATCTTAAGCATCTGGAGGTAAATTGCTATATATAAATAAATTCATAATAGCTGTCTCCTCTAGGTGTCATTCTGAATTATTTTGTTTCCCATAGCATGTAAATATTACTGTCTGTGGCTACAAAATTTTATGTATGTGATGTATGTATGTGCAATGCCTTTATGTATGTGTGTGTTTATGGAATGGACAATAAATCTGTTTGTATTTATCTTTTTCATTTAAACAATTAGTTATTTGTGAATCAAAAGTATCTTGTATTTCAAGGGGTTATCAAAGAAAATTGCATGTAAAGCTACTTTAGGAAACATCCCTCCAGTCCATATTATTCCTTTGCTCTCAAACCACAACAATCACTCTTAACAGACTTCTGTTACCAAACTTGAGGTTTCTCTCCAGAAACAGGAGTGGGCACCAGCTGGTATCATCCAATTCAATTGCATCACTATGACCTGGAGATGGTGTCAGATTTCACAGGCTGAGGACTGAGATTCACAAGGCTGCCTCCCTCTAGACACCAGCCACAAGTCCAGGTCTATGGAATTTCTGACTGGTAGGCTTCAAGTTGGGGCTCCCATGACCCAGTGTGTTTGGATTTGATTGATCTGTGACACCAGCTCTCAGAACTTAAAGAAACACGTGTTTCTTAGTTTATTATAAAGGATATCACAAAGGATACAGATGAAGACATGTAGGGTGAGGTATGGGGACATTCCCTTCCTTCCCGGGGCATCACACACAACAGGAGCCACCATGTGTTCAGCTGTCTGAAAGCACACAGAATTCTGTCTTCTTGGGTTTTCAATGAAGCTTCATGACGTCAGCATTTTATCCCCCAGGACGTAGGGCAAGACTCTCTCTGGGAGAGTCTTAAAATTCTCAATCAAAAGGCAGGGGAAGACTAGAGGCCAAGTGGGAGGACAGGAGTCTGTCAGAGAGATTTTGTCTCAGAGCCTAAAGTGTTCCAACATTATAACAAAAGATGTAACAAGGGCTATGGTGGTTATGAGCCAGGAAATGTGGACAAAAAAAAATGTATATCATAACACCATAACACTCATCTAATAATTCACCAATATTGAAAACATTTGAATTATTTGCACTGTAACCCATTGGTTATATGAAAAATATCAAAGCATGTATTCCTAAAAAATGAGGAATTCTATGAATTGAAAAATGATATGGCAATTTATAAACTTGGTTACTTTAATTATGCACATAGTGTTTACTTTTACAGACTTATTGGAAGAACGTGAAGTTCAAACTAATCTGAAAATCTGGAGAGAACAGCTTTATACTGAATGAAAGAAGTCTATTCTATGGAAAAATTATGGCTTAAAAAACAGGAGGTATTTTCTGAATTTTTAATATATTATTAGTAAATATAGAAGTTATTTATGTTTTTGATGTGTGGCCTGCCTTTCTGTAGCAACTTTATATGTATGCTTCATAGTTGCATAAATAATTTTAAAACAATATTAAATCTCTGTGAAGCTTCTGTTCTAATAAGAATTTTAATTCTACTTATGTATGTGATGCAATATTAATTTAGAGTCTGCCTTGAGAAATGGAAATGTGTATGTGGGGAAAAGGTACTAACACCCAGAATTTAAGAATAAAAACACAAATAATGTGATAAAGGAAAGGTTACTATAAAAATATATTGCTGTTAATTTTTTTTTACATTTGCATCAACATTTGAAGTTATAATTTTCAAGCATCTACTTTTAATTAAGCCTTTAGTGTTATAATTTTATTAATAGTAATTAATTACATTTTATTCAAAGACTCTATCATCAGATACAATCACCTAGAGATTGTGGCAAAATACTATTTCTCATTAAGATGGTCTGAAGTGAGGCCTGAGGTTCTGCATTCCTGAATTTCTAATAACTTTCAGGTAATGATGGTATGGATGAGGCTGGACTCTGGTCTCATTTGGAGGAGGAAAATGTTGAAAGAACTTTCAGGAATGTTCCTGAGGTGTGATCACCAAGCGTCTGCTTCTCCATCAGTTATTCAAAGCTGTATCTTGGGGCCAGTTCATCTTTGGGATGTTCTTCTGTTTTTTCATCTCCCAGAGAGCTGTCATCTGTTTCCAGCTGGTTTCTCAACTTGGTCCTAGTTCCACCCATCAGGCCCACACAGAGAAAGTCTAGTTTCTCCTCTCATGAGCTCTCTTCAGATTTTTCATATCAGCCCTCATGTTTCCCGTTTTTAATTTAGCAAATTTTTTTCTTTTAAATTCTTTATTTTTAAATAAGACATGCAGAAGACTTGCAAAATAGCACAAAGAATTCCCAGATATCATTCACTTAGTTTTCTGAAAGATATCTTCGTATATAAAAATAGTGTGTAGGAAATTGATAAAGACACAATATTATTAATTAAACTATAAATTTTTTAAGGAAATTTTGGCATTTCTACTAACATCCTTATTCTGCTTCACGATCCAATCTGAGAACACATGTTGCATTTTATATCATGTCCCCTCATCTTATTACATTTCTTTCGTTTTTCTCTTACCGTCTGTTTCCTAGGATGCACTCAATTGGGGCCATTCTGACTTTTTTTATAGTTAGATTGAGGTTATGCACTTCGAGGAAGAATAACACTGAGAGAATGTGTCCTTCTCAGTTGCATGACATTCTGGGATTGTGTTGTCAATGTCTCTCATTACCCTGTGATGCTGACCTTGATCACATAGTTAAAGTCATGATAGCCAAGTTTCTCCACTATAAAATCCCCACTTTCTCTTTACAATTAGAACACATTTTAGAGGATGCAAGTATTCTGTTTTCTCTTAAACTTCCACCTCCTAATTTTAGAATGGTTGAGTGGGTTCTGCCTGGGGTAAAGACTCTGAAAGTTACCGCTAATTTTTTATTTCCTTTGTTTCTTCTACATTTGTTACTTGAAGGTCTTCTTCAAGAAAGCATTCCTTTTCCTACTTTTATTTATGTATTCAATTGTTTATTTATGTAAACACATGGGTATTTATTTTAGTTTGGAGATTAATATCTAATAT
Source organism: Tarsius wallacei (assembly GCA_963574415.1). Taxonomy (NCBI): domain Eukaryota; kingdom Metazoa; phylum Chordata; class Mammalia; order Primates; family Tarsiidae; genus Tarsius; species Tarsius wallacei. The sequence goes on along the minus strand of CAUYQG010114239.1, from coordinate 16,637 downwards.
TTGTGTTGTTCATTTAGCGACTCAAATTGTTCCTGCTTTGGCCATTGAGGGCTTTCTACGGTTGGCACCTCCATTTTAGATATGTCCTCATCTTGTTTTATCTTGGTTGGTTTGCTTAGAACATTTCTTTATTTTTCTGGCTCTCAAGATGCAATTTCCCTGCCCCAGTACAGGACTTGCTTCTCCAAAAAACACCCATTCCTTTTACTGAAGAATGGTGCTCCAAGGGCACGGTCTGGACTCCAGGTGTGCACATGGCTATTAAGGGGGGCGGGGTCACAGATCCTAGGCCTGCTAGGCCTTCTCAGAGAAGAGAGTTGGGAAACACACACACACACACACAAACACACACACACAATTGTTTCTGTCCCTGTCTATTCAGATACCTATTAAAGTAACACAAGTTCACACTGATATCTCTGACCCCCAAACCAACCTCATGTGGTTTCTTTGAGCATTCTCCCTTTGCACATTTGAAGCGTCTTTCACTGACAGTGTAAAAGCAGGCCATAATTATATGTATGTATTCATTTATTAACTATACAAGGGGGACACCCCCCCCAAAGAACAGAATTACCTATTGGAGGGTGAGCCTTTTGTAGTACAGACTTCTCCCGCTAGGCAAGTGTTCCAGGAACCCATCAGCTTCAGTGTTCCAGCTAGCATTGTTGTGAGAGGCTGCATTTTGTTTCAAGTGCTTTCGTTGTTGTTGTTTTGAGATTCTTCTAACATGTTTGTCCATCTCATCATGGGTGATTTAAGATACAACTGCCCATACTGTGCTGAGCTTTCAGCAGTTTTTGACCAAAAACAGCATGACTCTTGATCTCACCCCAGGAGACTATTTTTTTGTTTTCCCAGGAAATGTTTTGCCAGTGTGGAAGAGGTGAAACAAAAACGGCAGACACACTAAAGGGCATCCAAATTAACAAATTCAAAAACTGTTCTGAGCAGTGGAAAAAGCTTCCTGATACATGTATTGTATCAAATGGAAAGTGCTGTGACAAAATGCAGTAGGCTATGCAATTTAAAAATCTTCTGTGATGTCAACTTAATTTACAAAGTTTTTTAAAATTTTGTATATTGATTCTGTTATACAACTATACTTCTTTGAATTAAAGGTACAGTTATGGTTTCATCATTAATCTTGTATACTCACTCGTTTGATAAATAAGTCAAGATCCTGTCTGGGAAAGTTTCAGTAACATAGTTTAGTCTGTTACTTTTAATTACCTCTGTCTTGTTGTATAGAACTCCACAAGAGCAACTTGTTAACATGCTACTGGATGCATTCAGATGTACATGTGAAACCACTACTGAGACACAGTACTCTCCAAAGAAAAACGATGATGATAGTGATAGTTCTGACTTGATTAGATGTTTTTAAGATTTATTATTTCAAATTACGTACACTATGAATTAGCACCTCCTTTTGGTTTTCCTTAATGTGTCATTCACAATTGCACCATTTAGTCCTTTATCTCCAGATCACAATCTTACGACTCACTATTTCCTGGTCTCTAGATTTAATTTACCTTAATCCAAATAGTTTCATTTAAAAAGTAAATGCTAAGAAAATATGCATTTCACATGAACTGGGAAAACTGACAGTATTTATATCTTTGTATAGATGCACAGGGGAACACGATTCTTTTTTGTTTTTGTTGTTGGTTATATTATTTAAAGAAAGGAAATTAAGTAATATACATTCTTTGATGATATTATTTTTGAATCTTATGTCTTAGTTGAGGTGACAAGAGTACAATACTCAGTTCTTTTTCTGCCAGTAGAAGAATTTAAACATAGAGAGACTGAATTATCTCTAAAGATAGTGGAGGTGACTGAAGTAAGTGCACAATGACCATTCACGTTCTTAGCAGAAAGGACATTCAGTTATGTCCACATGCTATTTCCAAAAAGATTCTTTACATAACTTGCTAGGAAATTTACAAGTGCTTGTATTTAAATATGCTGATAATAATACAATTAATACTATTTTAAATGTAAAGAATAAATTTGTGAACTGAATTGGTGCAATTTTTTGAAAGCATGCAGTATAGGAGATGAGAAGACATTTCACTTTTTTAGTTTGTAGAAATGTAATTTGAGGTTCTATGTTTACTTATAAGAATTTTTTAAACAAAGACTCACTACATGGTATTTATTTAATAAAACAAATGCAATTCGATATTAATTTCTGTTTAAAGAACATAAATAGCATTTAAGATTTAAAAAGTTTAGTATAATGATATGAACCCCCAGAAGACACTAATGGAATCATGTACATCCAATCAGAACTAGAGTTCTGGACTAAAGGTTTAGGGTGTGACAGTCAGTGCATTTCTGACTCTCTAGTCATCTAGTGCTGGAAGGTACCCCCTTGTTCTACATATTTCTCTTACTGTTGTTACAAAAAATGATTAGAGAGGAAAATACCTTTTTAAGTACTGCTTTGTTTTTTGTTGTTTATGTGAATAGGTTGGTAGTTTGTTTTTTGTTTGTTTGTTTTTTGCCTAGTGGCCTTTTTGTTTCTCTTCTGATAAATCTGAGGTATTGGACAAATGCCCACACATATGGGTCTGCCATTCATTAAATTGTTGATTCATAGATTAAACTTCTGATGTGCCAGTTAGAAAAATAAAAACCTCATAGCCACTAATCTGTTTTGCAGTTAGTAGTTAAATATAAGTTATTACTGCTGATTCTGGGTGTGATTCTGGTGGTAAAGTGACTGACACATCAAATGCTGTCAACAAATATTCCTTGCATTTGTTTATTTCTCTTAGAACTTGTATAGTATAAAATATAATCGACAATCTCATTACATCCTTTGTAGAAAAAAGTACTCTGTAACCTGTAAATTAATTGGTTAATGTAATTCATTTAATGACCATAGTAATATTATATAACATACATCTAATAAGACTTATGAAGAGGAATGCGAAGAACCAGGAAACCCTGTGCCTTACAAAGTTGAATTAGCTGATGAAGACGTAAACAAAGGTAAGATTTTTCTGATTCACTTTACATGTGTATTAAACCCTCCTCCCCCAACACAATCAAATATCTTTTTAAATCAGAAATTCACAGTGTCAAAACCAAAACCTTAATGTTAGTTTATTTTACTTAAGCCGTATTTAAATTTATATACAATATTGCTAATATTGAACAACATTCAGCAATTAGAAAATTATCTATAGTTATATGTTTGCACTTTTACTTATTATTTGGATTATCCAGTAAATTATTTGAATCAGAAATTGTTACTATTTGAAATGGTTGACTAAGTCAGATGTGTTTCATATGACCTTTTCTTCTGTCCTCCGATGATACTGTGGACTTTTTTAGTTTGCTATGAGCCCTAAAACAACAACAACAAAAGTTTTGTAAATGATCAGGTTGAGCAATGGAAAGATCTGTACTATAAATTACTTCCTTGGTAGACTTTAATGTATGCTAAATTAAAGAAATGAAGTAAAATGGTTAATGTTGTAATTATTTTATAAGATTGTAGGATTCTGTCATTTCCAGTTGAAAAACAATATACAACTGTGTCTGTTAATAATGTCCAAAGTTACTTAAGGTCTTTTTGCCATTGAAAGTTTTGGAGTTCAAAACAGACTATACAGTGCTAACTTGGGTGCAAGGCATAATGAAGTTCCTTATAAGAAACCCCTGTAGCAATTCTTTATTTGATCCACTTAGGCCCTTGTCAGCATTTTTCAACAGCGATTTACCTGAGTGATGCCCTTGGACAGAAAATGCCCCATGTTTAGACACAAAGAACTTGATATCTAGCAGCAAATGTGCTTTTGGTAGCAGGGTTCTGTCAGGAGGCAACTTACTGCTCAGCAGATAAGAGGTTTATTTCTACTATTGCATCTCCAAGGAAATGAATGACATTTCTGCTCTCTAATTTGATTCTTTTATATATCTTATCAACATGTCTTTGCTTTGACCACTGTGTTCAAATTTGGAGAAGGAGGAGTTACTGATCATTGTTTGGCAAGTTTTACAGCATTGGTGTGAAGGTGCCCACAGAGTGACATTCATTTTTTCTCTCTCTTGGGGATCATGAGTGACACAAGAGGACCTTTTGGTTACACATAATCCATGAGTTTTATGTTAGTATTCTGTATTGCTTTCATAAATATCAGATGCTATTAAATATATTCTTCAATTCCTAAAGTTATTTAAATGGTAACTGCTTATGGATAGCAACCATTATTAAAAATGAAGACTGAAATACCATACTGCTTTTTAAAAAAATTGTTCCGTAGCCTTTATTAAAGTGTAATAAAGATGTGACCCTTTATATAGCTGATTTCATAAGTTTAACATTGGGATAAAGCTTAACATTTGGATAAAGTTTTTGTAGCAAACCTCAAATGATTTCTTTTTACTATTAGATAATGAGAGTCGCATGACTCAGTGTTTTAATTTTCAGCTTGACCTCCAGGAAACTCAGCACCAACTCTAATAGTTCATTGATGAACAAATAATGTGTTTATATAGTGGTATGACTTTAGTGTTTCTTCAGATTTTAAGGAACTTGAAAGATAACACTCTATTATTAGAAGAAATAATGTAAGAAATCAAACTTATTTCAAGGTGTTTTGAAAAGGAAATTTTCGATTGAAATTTTGCTGTTAAGTTGGATTTGGTCTAGTTACCTATTTCTTTCATATCCATCCTTATAAGTTTAGAATGTGTTCATATTACAAGTAAGATAAATATTACATTAATGTAAATAATTCTAGTCCATTAAGATTTTATTCTATATATTCTCATAAACTGACTTTTGTATCTTCTTTTTTAATATTATTTTCCTATTACTCTATTATTTTGCTTGCTCCTACACATGAAATTTGTTCTTTTCAAGATTATCACAAGAATTTCCACATAAAAATGACATTCTTCAACATCATATTTTCTACAAAAAAGAGACCTCTTAAATCTTTGAGAAACAGCTTTCCATATAATAAAGGTAATTCAAAAGGAAATTTTTTTCTTGTTGCTTAATATTACTATCTGTAATAATTATTATTAATGAGTAATTTAATAAAACAATAGGCACTGCAGTCTATAAAAGCTTTGTTATGCTGTTCATTTTAAAAACTGGAAAATTTAGTTCTCAGAAGAAAAATGGTTGAAAAAATATAATTTTCTAGTAGATACAGTTTTTAGTCAATGGAAATCAAAGGACAACAGTGTTTGTATTTGTAGGAAAAATCAGCTATTATAGGACATTCTAAGAATTATTGTGGACTGGGCTAGCATTTCAAAGATTATATGGAAGAATTTTCATGGACAAAAGTTGGATAGGCATCTTGCTTCCATCACACACTAAATATTTTCCCAAAATTATTCAAATTTGATGGAAAGTTTCAAGTAAAAGATAAAAAACCAAAACAAAACATCTTGTTTAGATTTCTATGTTGTCATTACTAGTGCTTCCCTTAGGACCTATAGATTAGGTTGCTGTCTGCATATGTCTGGTTTCAATTCCAGATTGTGAGATCATCATTTAGAGTCACAGCAAACTATCTTGGACTGGAAGTCAGATTTTGTTTCCATTTATGCCTTTAAATCACTATGTGACCTTGAACTCTTTTATACCTCATTTTCCTAAGTGAAAATGTAGGCACTAGATAATTCTTAGTTTTCTTTTAATTATATTTAATCTACTTAGGATTTAAAAGCCAACACATATATTTGACGTGAAGAATTTGAAAGATACCAGAGGACATATTTAAAATAAATAGTTGTAAAACAGATGATTGCTTTCTGATCTTCCTAGTCTTGGCATTCTTAAGTACTAAGCCATTAAATTATCATGACCAGGCATAAACTATATCTATATGGGAACTTAAGACTTCACAGAAGATGAATGTTGTCTGACCAAGATAGAACATGGTGTTGCTGTTGCCTATGAAAAAATGGTGAACACAATGCCCACAAAAGTGTTATTTAAAAGACATATTTTTAGCCTGGCTCGGTGGCTCAGCCTGTAATCCTGTGCCTTGGGAGGCCGAGGTGAGTGGATTGCCTGAGCCCGTGGGTTCGAGACCCGCCTGGGCAACTTGGTGAGCCCTCATCTCTACAATAAATCAAAAAATTAGCCTGGTGTGGTAGCTCGCACCTGTAGTTCCAGCTACTTGGAAGGCTGAGATGGAAGGATCGCAGGAGCCCAGCAGGTCGAGGCTGCGGTGGCCTGGAGCGGCCACTGCACTCCAGTCTGGGTGACAGAGTGAGACTCCAACTCAAAAGAAAAAAAATAAAAAAATAAAAGCCATGTTTTTGAAATATTTTTAGAGCAGTTTTAGGGTCACAACAAAATTGAGCAGAAATCACAAAAAGTGCCTATATACCCTTTGCCCCAAACACATGCACAGCTTGCCCCATTATCAACACCTCACATTAGACTGGTACATCCGTTACTATCTGTGAATCTACACCAACACATACATCATTATAACCCAAAGACCATAGTTTGCATTAGAGTTCATTCTTGGTGTAAATGTGCTGTAAATACCCCTGTGTGGTTTTTTTGGTTTGGGCATGAGTTTCAACTCACTTGGCTAACTACCAAGGAGCATGATAGTTGGATCATATAGTTAGAGTATATCTAGTTTTGTAAGAAATGGCCAAAGTAGCTAACAAAGTGACTGTACTATTTTGCATTCCTATCAGCAATAAATGAGAGTTCTCATTTATGTATTGCTTCACATTTTGTGTTTATAAATTTCTTCACATTTTCAGCAGCATATTGTGTTGTCAGTGTTTCAAATTTTTGCCATTCTAAGAATTATGCAATGATTTTGTTGTTTTGATTTGCAATTCTTTAATGACATATAATTCTGAGCATCTTTTGATATGCTTATTTACCATCTGTATTTCTTCTTTGTTGAGGTATCTGTTCATCTAGTTTTTTGATCTATTTTTTATTGGGTTGTTTCTTTTGTTATTGTTGAGTTCTAAGTGTGCTTTGCTTATTTTGGATCACAATCTTTCATCAGACATTATCTTTTCCAAATATTTGCTTTTAGTCTATGGATTGTCTTATTCTCTTGACAGAGTATTTTAATACAGAGCAGTTTTATTTAAATTAAATTCATCTTACCAGTTTTTTCTTTGATGTTTTATCTAAAAAGTCACTGTAATATCCAAGGTCATCTAGATTTTATCCTATGCTGTCTTTTGGGGAGTTTTATAATTTTCCATTTTACTTTTAGATCTGGGATTCATTTTAAGGCAACTTTTGTAAAGGTGTGCGATCTCTTTCTAGATATTCCTTTTACATGCAGATGTCCGGTTATTCCACCACCATTTTTTTTTTTTGAGTTGGAGTCTCACTCCGTCGCCCAGACTGGAGTGTAGTGGCAGCTCCAGGCCACCGCAGCCTCGACCTGCCGGGCTCCAGTGATCCTTCCACCTCGGCCTTCAAAGTAACTGGAACTACAGGCACGCGCTACCATGCCTGGCTAGTTTTTGATTTATTGTAGAGATGAGGTCTCACCAAGTTGCCCAGGCAGGTCTCGAACCCGCGGGGTCAGGTAATCCACTCACCTCAGCCTCCCAAGGCATGGAATTACAGGCTGAGTCACCAAGCCCGGCGCTCCACCACCATTTATTGAAAAGATTATCTTTTCTCCATGGTATTGCCTTTACTATTTTTTCAAAGATCAGCTAACTATACATGGGTTTACTCTAGGCTCTTTTTTTTTCTGTTCCATTGATCTATTTGTCTATATTTTTTCCTTTTACCACACAGTATCTTGATTATTGCAGATTGATAGTAATTCTTGAAGTAAGGCAATGTCAGTCTTCTGACTTTATTCTTCTCCTTCAGTATTGTGCTGGCTATTTTGGTTCTTGTTTTTCTATATAAACTTTAGAACCAGTTTGTCAATAGCTACAAAATAAGCTAGGACTTTGTTTGGATTGCAATCAATCTATGAATAAAGTTGTGAAGAAACAATATTTGACAAAATTAAATGTTCTTATCCATGAACATTGGATATTTCTCTGTCCCTTTAGTTCTTTGATTTCTTTCATCAGAACTTTGTAGCTTTCCTCATATAAATCTTGTACATAATCTATTAGATTTACACCTATTTCATTTTTGAGGTGCTATTGTAAATGGTCTTGTGTTTTAAGATTCAAATTCACTTTTTAATGTTAACCTTGTATCCTTCAACAATGCTATTATATTAGTTCCAGGTGTGTGTTTTTTTTTTTTCCTGGTGATTCTTTTGGATTTTTAGCATAGAAGAGCATGTCACCTGTGAACAAAGACAGATTTATTTCTTCCTTCTCATTCTGCATATTTTATATTTTCTTCTTGTATTATTGTATTAGTTAAGACTTTCAGTATGATGTTGAAAAAGAGTGATGAGAGGGGACATCCTTGCATTGTTTCTGATCTTAACAGAAAAGCTTGTAGTTTCTCACCATTATATATAATGCTGGCTGTAGGGTTTTGGTCAGATTTTTTTTGGATCAAGTTAAGTTAGTGATTGAGAGTTTTTATCATGTATTAGTGTTGAATTTTGTTAAATATTTTTTCTGCATCTTTTGATATGCTCATGTGATTTTTTTCTTCAGTTTGTGTAATGGATAAGATCAATTGATTTCTGAATGTTAAACTAGGGCTCAGTTTTTATGAATTAGTAGGGCTTTCAGCCGGGCTCGGTGGCTCAGCCTGTAATCCTGCGCCTTGGGAGGCTGAGGTGAGTGGATTGGCTGAGCCCGCGGGTTCAAGACCTGCCTGGGCAAGTGAGACCTCATCTCTACAATAAATAAAAAAATCAGCCGGGTGTGGTAGCGCGCACCTGTAGTTCCAGCTGCTTGGAAGGCTGAGGCGGAAGGATCACCGGAGCCCAGCAGGCCGAGGCTGCGGTGGCCGGGAGCGGCCACTGCATTCCAGGCTGGGCGACAGTGAGACTCCAACTCAAAAAATAAAAATAAAAATAAAGAATTAGTAGGGCTTTCAGTGAATAAATTAGTTCATACCTGTACATTCTATGTTGCATTTTTAACATTACAAAGAGTCTGTTTTGTCACTTTTTAAGCTACAATGGATTCCAGTAGTGGAATCATACAGTCTTGCATTAATATTATGGAAGGTGGTTGTAGACATTTTTAATACAGGAAAGAGCAACTTTTTCTTCCAAAAAATTAGATAACTTCTATTCATGTTTCAGAGGGAAATACAACATTACTGTGGAAAGCTCATTATATTGAATAGCCTTTATAAAGTTTTTCTTCTAAAAATATTCCTCTAACATAAAAGTTATTTCTCACAATATCTGTGCGATTTAAGAGGTGACAGCAGTTGGAAGTGGAAGTCCTGAATACTATGTGTAATTGTCAAGTTATATAAACATTTTATAACAAGTAAGTCCTTTGGGCTGTAAAGAAGAATTTACATCACTGGAGACTATTTTAGTTCAAGTATCTACATTTTACACAGTATACTAACAGAGTTACATGTTTTGGAAAGAGAATAAGACATAACTAGAGGAGCTGTATTCAATCTGGATAATGATATACATTTATTTAAAATAAAAGCAGTATTGTGCAAACATGCTTAAATCGTTATTATTCTTGAGAAAATCTGAACCAGTATTTTACTACCCTAGCTGCACACTGTGACCACCTGGAGAACTTAGTGACGGAAAATTTAAAAAAACAGTGTCTGAGTTCCACTGTCGGTATCTGATTTAATTGGGTTGGGGTCTTTCAGGTGATTCCATTGTGCAGCCAGGTTGAAAAACCCATGATCAAAGTCAACTGAATTTCTTTAAAGAACACATAATGAGGTGGGAGACTAAGAAACTTTTGCACATTTGGTAGCTTTGTAGAGGCAGATGTCCCTGCTATACTCCTGTGCTCCTGCTGCTGCTGCTTTTTCACTGAGCAGAATTCCCTGACCTCCCCCTTGTCACTAGGTGTGCTGGGGAAAACAGGCAAAATGCAGAAGGAACGTTCTCTCTGCTTTACTTCTCATAAGTTCTGGTAAAATTTTAATGGGAATGTTTGGAGAAGTGATTATTGAACAAAAGTCTGAAATAAAAATTTGAATCAGTTTTAAAATTTCTTTGTAAAATAAAATCTTACTTCCTTTCACTAGCCAAGTTCATTATTGTCTAGCTGTATAAGTGAATTTTAATGATCCTTTATTAAAATAAGCATAGTAAACATATTTTAACACTGAAACATCAATAAGGGAATTTAGGTAAAATAATGTTTATTGATAAAGGGTTTTACCATAAAAATTTTGGTTTGTTAGCAATTTAATTTTTTTTTAACTTTTTTTGTACCCTTTGTGAATGGGCAGGAATTTGGTAGCAGGAATTTCAAATACAGATTTTGACAACACTGTAGGTCCTGGTGTCTAGTCTCCTGACATTGAAAAAAGTAGGGGAATCCAGCTTTTTAGAAAGAAACATAAAATTAAAAAGTATAGATATAGAAAGTAATCAGACAACTGATAATTCCTGCAAATGATTTGAGAGCAAGAACTCTGCCAAGGATTCTTTGCCATGTATTTAGAAAAGTATTCCATTGAGGAGAAACCAACCTTGTAACAGCACTGTTACTTTTCCAAATGAAATTTATTATTGTTAATAATACAAAATAATAAATTTTTTCTATAGTATAGTCATTGGTAAAAATGAAATAAAGGCAGGTATGTAGATAGTACTAGTTTCTGAGGCTTAATGCAAGTATAAGGTGAAGATGGCAATTCTTTCAGAGACAATGTTTTGCTTCTTAGAGGAAGGACTGTAAAAAGTAGCTCATTATTGCACTGTCACCAAATTTTAAAATGAATGTGAATCTCCTTTCTACATACCAGAAATCTTCTGTAGTTGTGATTATTGTAATTAATTATTTGGAAATACGGTAAGTCAAACATTTTAACAACACTTAAAAGTCATGGAAAATGAATTCCTTTGTTGCCTGAACTGAAGAGGGAACTAAAAATGCCAAAGGATAGATGCAAGCTAGAGATGCCACTGGTTCTGCTTTGGGGATTGGCTTTCAGTGCTCATTTTGTGACAAATGCTGTGCCTTTGTGAGGTGAGAAATTGGATCTGAAACCTCTGTAAAAACTTACATCTATAAATGTCTACTCAGTCACTGAAGGACTGCTGGGGAAGAAATTCCCACAGGTGCAACTAGATGAAAGGAAATGATTTCCGCAGGGACTCTGAGTTGGGCCAATAAAACATCTGACCTGAAAAATTGAAATCTGGGGCCTTCATTTGGCAGCTTTAGATATATCTATCCAAATATATATCCAAAGATTCATTTCTTGTCCAGAATCTTCTAGCCAAGACATTAACACTATCGTCTATTAATACCATGATGTATCTGGTGGAAGTACATTCTAACACTTTATAGAAGAACATTCTCACAACTTAGTCCACAAAAGATTCCCCAAATTAAACTTCTACTTCAGATGGACTTATCTTCCTTCCCTCCCCATGGAGAAAACAATTGATCATAGCAGAAATTTTAAAAATTAGAACAAACAAGAACTCCAATTTCCCAGATTCCACAGGGCATCATGAAAAAGGTCTGGGTAACATCTACATATGCAGGGTGTTATGTTACAGGAAAGGAATCTTTACCTTAAAAACTCAATTCCTTTATACTGAGCAGCAAGTCTGACTCTTCTTTGCCCTAGTGGAAGACATTATCTTTACTATGCTGGACTTTAAACAACCCTGCTCTTTGCTCTGAAGAGAAATACAATCTCTATCCTATGAAAGTACATGTAAAATAATTAAAGACAGAAATAAGTTTTTAAAACATAATAAGATACTATAAATTGCTTTATAAATAAAAATGAAAGCAAATCAAAAAGCTCAAACTATATGCTTATTTAACAAAACATTCAGAATACATTCAATGGAATTATGATTAAATGTATACCAAACATCATATTAAATACAAATAAAAATAATTAGTAACCTGGAACATTACTTTTCAAAAATTGCTGTGTTGCCACAAGGATCCATAAAAATTGGTACATATGAAAGAGATTTTAGCATATGAACAAAGTACAACAATTTCTGAAAATATAAATAAAACTAGATCTACATTATAGCTTATTTTTGAGACACTACATAACATGAAAATCTTAAAGCAATCAGAGATAATGGAAAATTATCTCTTAAAAAGTTTCTAGATTGACAGCAAAATTTTCATGCACAGTAACTAAATCATCACAGCACAACACAGTAGAGTACTATCTTAAATGTTTTAAGAGAACTAATAAACAATCCAGAATTCTAAGACTTGAAAAACTATTATTTAAGAGTAAGAGTAAAATAAAGGCATGTTTAGCCAAAGGCTTAGGTAATTTATTTATTATTACTCTCCTTAAAATAACAACTAAAAAATATATATATTAGGAAAAAGAAATTGAAGCCAGGAGGAGGAAGTATAATGCAAGAAATAATGTGGAGGAAATGGAAAATATATTAGATGTATTATAAAACACCTATTATAATACCTAATTCAAAAATTATTTAAAAATTTAGCTGAGAATAATATGCAACTATAACTTGAAAGACTATTAGGTATGATTAAAGACTAATAAGGTCCTGTGTTGTAAAGAAGAGTAGAGGTAATTGATTAATTGCAGTGTTTTAATCAATTTTATATGTAAAATATTTTGACTAACAATAAAAACATTACAAATACATTGTAAAAATCCAAAATAGTAAAGAAAGAAGTATAGAAAACACAATTAATTTAAGTAGAAAAGAAATTAACCAAAGAAAAAAATAGGTATTGGGCTTACATTTATTTTTGGGGTTTTCATGTTTTGTGTAACTTTTTTTTTTAAGATCTGAGGTAAAATTCAAGATTAGATATACAAGTGGTCATCATACAGGTAAAGTTTGGGCCTCCCTTTGGTCCCCACGCACTTACTCATTGCATTCTCCTATAGAGTGGTGGTGAGGAGTGGGTCTCAGGGAACCCATACCCCAGTAAGTAAACATTTTGATTTGCAATTTGTTTTGAAATCTTAGCACTCCATCCTCCACCTTGTTTGACCTTCAAGACTACAAGAGACAACAAAGCTTCCCACTCTTAACCCTGTTTCAAAATAGAACAAATTCAGAGACCTGAACAGGGAAGAACAGAGGGCTGAGCAAATATCAGAAGTGAAAGCTCCTTTCACTGCCACCAAAGAGCAGAATTAAAGAGAAAACAAAGAGATCTATCACAAATGAGGAAAAATCAATGGAAGAGCACAGGTCGTTCCCAGTGTACCAAAGAGAAAATGCCTAAAAAATCAGACCTCAGAGCCTAAACAATGGAAGTCACCAACAACTGGCTCCCAAATACAACAGGGATTAGGGAATAGATGGAAAGAGTGAATAAGACTCAAGAAAGACAAGATGCAATACTGAAAGTACTTGCTACAGAGATTTTGGTCATAAAAGTATCTATCCAGGAAATAACAAGATGACAAGCATGGAAAGTAGGATTAACCAAGCAGAAGAAAGAATCTTAAGGTTGGAAGACCGAAATATGGAACTAACCCAATCTGTTAAAAACATAGAAAAGGAGCTTAAAAAGAAGGACCAAAGTCTCCAAGAGATGTGTGAATATAATAAGCGGCTGAACTTATGCCTGATCTGTATACCTGAAGCAGGAAAGGAGACAGAATAACTTGGAACAAACATTTCATGAGATCATCCAAGAAAACTTCTCTCAACTCATCAGAGATGCAACCATTCAAACACAAGAGATTCAGAGAACCCCTGCAAGGCATCTAATGAGAAGACTTACTCCTAGACACAAAGTAATTCACATACACAAAGTAGGTATAAAAGAAAAATATCTTAAATACAGCAAGCGAGAAAGGGCAGACTATTTACCAGGGAAGACCAATCACAGCAGCAGCAGACTTATCTACAGGTCAGAAGGGACTGGAGTCCAAACTTCTCAAAGATATACAATTCCAACCAAGAATTTCTCACCCAGATAAGCTAAGCTTCATCAGAGATGGAGAATTAAAATCCTTCCTAGACATCCAATCCCTAAGAGTTAATGCTGCTTCCAGACCAGCTCAGGAAATACTTAAGAAGGTAAGCACAGAAGAAATAAAAAAGAATGACTATGCACTTCACAGGAGTTGGAAAACACAGAACCAACAGATGACTATAAAATTAAAAACACACACATATATAAACCCAAAAGTTAAAAGACACAGATAATCAAAACTTTATAGGAGCCCCATGACAGGGATAATTTCACATTTCAAAATTCAGCCTGTGAATAGACTAAATGCACCACTGAAAAGACATAGCATGGTAAAGTGGACAAAAAAGGATGACTCAACAATATGCTGCCTCCAGGAAACCTATCTCACTACAAAGGACACCCATAGAGTCAAGGTTAAAGGATGGAAAACAAACTTTCAGGCTAATGAAAAACCAAAAAATGGCAGGAGTCATGATTCTAATATCAGACAAGACAACTTTCAAGATATCAAAAAATTTAAAAAGGTATAGAATGACACTACATGATAAATGGTTCAATCCATCAACAAGAAATGCCCATCATAAACATATACATCCAACACAGGAGCACAGCTTTCATTAAGCAAATAATAAATAAACTAAAAAATAATTCACACTAACACTATCATAACTGGAAACTTAAATACCACACTAAAAACCCTAGCTAGATCATCAATGCAAAAAATTAATAAAGAGATCTTGAACCTCCACTTGACACTTGACCAAATGGACTTAATATATAACTACAGAGCACTCCACCCTACAATCACAGAATATGCATTCTACTCATCACCACATAGATGTACTCCAAGATCAACCATATCCTTGCCCATAAATCAAGCACAAACAGATTTCATAAGATTGTTACTACCATATACCTTCTCAGACTACAGTGGAATAAAAATAAATACTGCCACCAAAAAGATCCCCCCAAAACACACAATGACATGAACACTAAACAGCATAATGCTGGACTCCTGGGTCAACACAGAAGTCAAAAAAGAAATTGAAAGATTCTTGGAAACAAATGAAAACAAAAACACATCTTACCAAGACTTCTGGGATGCCATGCAAATATACTAAGAGGGAAACCTATTGCTCTATAAACACACATCAAAAAAATAGAAAGATCAAGGTTAATAGCCTGACAAATCACCTAAGGGAGTTGGAAAGACAAGACCATCAAACCTTAACTTCAGCAAAAGTATCTAGATCATCATTGTAAAAGCCCAACTATGGGGCATAGAAGACAAAAAAAAAAAAAATCATAGAAAAAAAATCAATGAAACAAAAAGCTAGTTCTTTTAAGGATCAAAAAGACTGATGCACTCCTAGTAAGACTGACCAAGAAAAATTAAAAGCCTAAATAAAAACAATTAGAAACACAAAAGATCAAGTCACAACTGATCCCAAAGAAATACAAAAGATTATCAGAGATTACTATGCACCCCTACATGGAAACAAACTCAAAAACCTAAATGAGGTTCTGGGGCAAGATGGCGATGGTGCAGCCTGGTCTATGAGACCCTCCACAAAGGAGAACACAGAAGGTCTCTGGCATTCTCCCAGGGGGCTTCGAATCCTATCGTCGGCAGCCTGCTGTTCATACAGAGCTCGGCCGTTGCCACTGCTGAACCATCACGGCAGTCTGGACAGCCTGTGTCTACCGCTGGAGACACAGACACAGCAGCCGCGAGGCTGCCACCACCTCTGGAGCAGTCATTACACTTTGTGCCACCCGTGCCTGAGGCGATCCACGACTTCATACCCCAAAGCCCCTGCAAGGAAGATCTACTGAGATCACTGCCTCCTCTACAGACACCGGGATGTCCTGCCAGGCCGTGGGTTTCCCCCTGTGTGCCCTGAGGCAGGCTCTCATCTCCGGCCTCTGTCCGGGATCTCCTCTGGTTCCATCCCCTCTGGGGCAAGGGGCTGAGATAGCACCATCTGCTGGCAATTCAAGGTAACAACACCAAAACGGGAATAACAAGCTTGAAGAACAGACAGGCCAGATTTGACTGGTGAACTGGGCAGTGGGGAACTGAGTGGTGATCTGAACTGCCCTTCACAGCAGGCCAGGGGCAACTGACTCTAACTGTGAACAAATTCACTAGCCTGAGAAGACAACTAGAAATCAGAACTGAAAGAACATTGGACTTAAACAAAAAGTCTCAGGGTGTGCTTGATTGGTTCTGTTAGTTTAATGACTTGATTCTATTCCTATTGTTTTGTTCTCTTTTTTTTTGATCTTCTTCTTTTCCTTTCCTTTTCTTCTTTTTTCTCCTCTCTGTAAACCATATCCTTGGATAGAGGAAAAGCACACCAATAAGGTGGTTGGTTAGCTTGTATGTTAGCATCATTGTATGTTTTAGTTTTTTTGTATGGGAGTTGGGTAGTCTGTAGCCGTGGTCTATTGTTTTTAATCTGTTTCAGTTTAAGTCTCTCTCTCCATTTGTTGGTACACTCATCTGTTTCCCCCCTTACTCCTCTCTCTTTCTCCACTCCCCACTTCCCCCCACTGTCTACTCCATTCTCTTCCCTCTGTTAACCTCATTTTATTTCAGGGAGTAAACCTACAACCCCACTGCA